>DWMG01000402.1:0-20075 GCA_018244855.1 Elbella merops
GTCGCCAGAGCCTCGTCTGTTATAGCAGGGTGTACCACGTGCAGGTGAGGTTGGCTTGGGTTCTTGAGATGGTGGTTAAAACCCCTTACACCCTTCCATTAGACACTTTGTATTTGAACTAAAGACCATATCATATATCTTACGGATTTCAAATCAACGGGAGGATATTTAAATGATAAATGTAGAAAAACACAAAAACCTTGTACACCATTGAACACTATAATATATTTGAATATCTTAAGAGGGCGACCAAGTAAATATTACAATAATAAGAATAGTAAATATACTTACAACTAGGACTCTTATTTAACACCTTCAGCATTAAATTATACAGGAATGTGCTCGTAACGCAAAAGAACAGTTCTGTGAGGCCGTTTGTTCTGAGAACAACAGCGCAGGCGAAACAGTTCTAATCTTAATTTACCTTCGACGGCGCACAGATTATAAAGTCTATTAATAAACGATCAAATATGAGCACCTTGCAGTTTATATACAAGTCGCGATCGGATGAGTACAGTTATACTTATACATATGAGTTTAGTTTACTTAACCTTAACGTTGCCAGGTTTCCGAAAATTTGAGGGTATTTTAGACAAGTGCCAACACATTATACTTTAAATACTCATTTATAGAGATAATTAATTAACATTAAGGATTATCGTTTGTATGAGCAGAGACCCGTGGAAAGCGAATATGTCAACACATACCGAAATTCTTTCCAATATTCCCGAATACTTTATAGGCTTAATCATTATTTTAAAAAAATCTATTTTCATTGTTACTTCATATTTTCTACGGCTTAAATATAAGAACAATAAAGTGGAGAATTGTCATACGAGGTTTATATTTCGCTTCGAAAAACACCCTTACTGGAAATGGCAACAGTAATCTCAAGGCAGATAGGTCACATCAACGTTTTAAAGCGATTCTTTCACGTTTCATCCCCAAAACTTCCCTTACTGGAAATGACAACACTTGCCTCGACGTAGAGAGGGCATATGAACCAGCGACCTTAGATCCAGCGCCAGGTAGACGTGCAAGAGCGACGATGTCAGCAGCTCCGCGGCTATCCGTCAGACGTTACAGCCGTGGTAAGACCGTGAAAGTTGATTGATCGCATGATTATACGACACGCGTGCCCGTTTATCCTTCGCGCCGTGAAATTGTATTCAATTGTGTGCCGATAGCTTTCTAGCAGCGAGCGCGCTGCGCCCGCGCAGATTAACATGTCGCTGCAGCTCTCGGCTGTTCTGTTATCTAACCATCGCGAAATCGATTACCGGCGACTAAATCGATCTGCCATAATCATTCCGCTACAGTCCATCTACAATAATAAATGATAAGCCACAGTCCATCTACATTTATAACACAGCAAATGTAACACTCTTATCTATTAGAACATCTTATCAAATTTACGTAAACGTGTTCAATGGGATGACACGTCCTAGGATTGTTTTTAAATAGTCGAATAATCAAATTTTAATTTGTAAAAGTGTAATATTAACCAATTAAGAAATAAATTCAGTAGTAAGTTACATTTACTTCGTTAACTGTTATTCACGAAGTCTTAAATACTTTCCAATATTACAACACTGTCAACATGATGTGCAAATGACATTATCCCATACGGTCACACGTTTTTGCTAATACTAAATAATCACTACAAAGGCGTATATCAGAATGAGGTGGTCGCGCCGCCATCTCAACTAAAACTTTATTAGCGATCTCCAGATACTTTATCCTTGGCCACTAAGCTGAAATACTGTCCCAGAAGTGGTCGCTGCCACATTCTTCAAACCGGTACACAACAATGCAAGCATTTCGGCTTAACAGCAGATTAGGTGCAGCTGCAGGCAGGGTTCCATTGCAATGTACGCTTCAGTACTCTATTATTAAATTAGCGCGCCAGGGCCCTTACAGAGTAGGCAGGGAGCACCTAATGCACAGTAATTCTAATCTTACAAATCACACGCGCTTTTTCTAAATTTATCATTGTTTTGATTCATCATTGACTTCTAACTCCATCAGCCAGTGGGTGAAATCTTAACTAAATAGGTCAGATCGATTTCCTTCAGTGCCTTCCGTAATATTCCATTTCAAACCACGGGGACTTTTTTCGAGTATTTGAAATAACAACGATATAGAGAGGTAGTTAGGAAGAGGCGCACCATATTTGGAGAACATTATAGCAGGATCAGTTAGCCAATTTAACGAGAGAAAACGTTATCAGCGGGTATTCCGCAATTCCGCTTGTCATTTTGTATTATAATGAACGTTTTTTTATCGCTTATGAAAGTATAATCACTTTCATATATCAAGAAGTTAATGTCATTTTTGGTATTCTAAACCACTAAAGTTATAAAAATATGAACGTAAGATGGTAACGATGAAGAAAAATAATTATATAGTGACTTTGAACTCCGTAATTTCCGCCTACTTTATATACCACTAGGAAATAACAAGAAGTGCAATTCAAAAAAAGAATAAAAACATGAATATTAAGTAATAAGAGGGTGGAAGCAGTGAGGATTATAATAGGAGGATTATAATAGAGTTGACGCGTTCCCGTTAGGTTCGCCGCATTCGACATTAACAATTTCCTGCACCGGTCGGGGTTGGGCCGTAATGACAGAACGGAGCTAATGAAACAACAGACATCGGCTAATAGTTAACATCGCGGGTAATGAGACGCCGCGCACGACCTTCCAGCACGCTTCCCGCGCCTATTGAGTTGTAGGCAGGAGGCCACCGCAACGAGCGGCCGGGATTAGCTGCAAGTTTTAACGAATTGCTTTTTGTTACTTAGATCGTACTCCAACTGATGTAGTTAGACAAATTTCTTGTATAGAATATAAATACTTTTATTTCATTGGCCTACAGAGTAAATAAGTACATTTATATTTTAAGTTAAAGTAAACCCAGATAATTCGACCATCTTCGGAATCTACAAACTGGCGATAACTCGGAGAATATTTATATTTTACCAAAAAATTTTTTGTTGTTGGTAGGAGAACCTATAGAGAATTGCATTTGGATCTAAAAATATCACGTATATCATCATCATCATCATTTTTATTGCTCCACTGTTTGACACTGGTCTCCTCTCAGAATGAGAGTGTTAAAGCCATCTGATTTTACCCTGAAATGAGCGAGGTAACGAATTAAGAAATAAACAATGAATTGGTAGCCCTTGAGAACTCATTGCGGGCAATCAATAGACGCGGATAAATAGGCGATGTAGAATCGCCGCGGGTCCGGGCTGCAGCAGATCGGATCCATTGCAGTGTTCCATTCATTCATAACTCACATGTTGCAAGGCGGGTGCTCAATTTATAGTCCTTGAACACATCGCGACCGCACAATTTACCTCTCCAGTACGAGTAACGAACACACGGACAAAGAGATGCTATTGCACCAGCGTGACCGCATAACGGCCTCGGCTATTACCACTGCAGCGCTCCCATGCTGCACCTGTGTCTGAAGATGCGCCTTTCACTTGTGCATCGAAAGTGCCACGTTGACGCAAGACGCAACCTGTGCCCTCCGGCGTTATGCCACGAAGCCACAATAAATACTCGAAGACGAAACCGTGAGGATAATGCGCAGACACGACGCTAGGGTCAATTAAAGCAGGCCGCTATTACGTCGGAACACCAGCACGTGTTGTTCACGACATCGTGCACGGTACACCTTAAAGAAGTACTCAATACTGAGTAATGCAGAATATTGTGAAAACGGAAGATAGCACGACGCGGGGATTGGCTGATTAAAGTACCCCTAGAGGTTGATGCAACTTTTAATTTACGGCAATTTTATGAGTATACAGTAAAAATAATTAAACCTATTTGTCGTTAGTCGAGTACCTCGTTAGTCGAGTGGTTACAAGTGTGGTTGCAAGTGTGACCGGTGATCGGGGCGGTTCTGGGTTCAAATCCCTACTATTGAATTTTGACACGGAGTCTGGATCCGTGCCCGGTGTAAGGCAATAGGCTCACCACTTATTCCATGGGACGTAAACGTAACTGGTGAACCGATCCACACTCCTCTATTTAGCCCTTCGGGAATTACGCATACGCATATACGCATGATGTTACGTTTTTGATTAAATTTTAGTGCGTACCTTATTACTGTGAGGAGACCGGTGCGAAAATTGTTGATGATGGTCACAACATTTTAACACTACCGTGTTGTATTAAATTTCATCAGCGTGCCGTTGCTAAGAATATTAAAATATCTATTTTCAATCCATTACTCACAGGTATAAGGAGAGTACCAATATAATGCAGCACAAATTCGCCGCCAGTCGCTCCTGCCCACCCAGCAGATAAATACTCGTGATGCAAATAAAGCACGATGCTATACTATTATGTTTCCAAGCATTCTGATGGCGGAAAGATAACTTAGCGCTCCGAGTGCGGATAAATCGATGTTAAGATACAACGGACAAGAATCGGCACCGGTTAATGGTTAACCGGCCGTTTGGTTAATGGTGTTCGGTTAACCAGCTGTCACGCGGTTACCATTCGCCGGACAAATCGCAGCAGACCACCTACCGCGGAGGATCGTAAACATGCAAATTCATAAGTTACGCGAAGATGCTGGCCGGTGATAAAGTACCTACGGCAACTCACTTTAACAAAGCTGAAGAGCGGCTAAAAAACAATGAACGCGCTTCGGTCTCGTTAGTTTATTATTCTTTTGGATTAATGTCTAAGGATAAGTGTACTTTACGAGCGCGCGGCGGCTCGTGTTGGACTGCGCAACACATTTTAATAAACTGTCTTCGATAACTATTTACTGTCCTCCTCCCTACTTACTGTCGACAGACCAGGCGCTGTGTCTGTTCATTTAACCATGCCCATGATTAATATATTAGTTGTTATTGATATAAATACATTTCATTTAAGTATCTTCGGATTGTTTAATAATAATTATACCATATTAATCATAAGATAATGATGAATGCAGAAGAGCATTGCAAGTCTATTAGAATAGAGATATAAGGTGCTCGGTGCTCTCTGCCTACCTCGTGAGGGCCATGGCATGAACTTGTAATAATAATAAGACTAAATTAAAAAGCAAATGGCGTGTAATTTAGCAAGCGTGCCGAGTGTAATAAGACGGGCGTATAGCTGAAATGTAAAAAGGTCAGGTTCGTAGCACATTAAAAAGGCTAATGGCGCAGTGGTATGAGCGGGCGGAATGCGGGTCCCGTTGTTGCGGAAGCCGTCTGCGCAATCTGCGGGATTGCCGGGAAGAGTAGACCCCAACCTGGCGCGGCGGTACATTTTGCTCACCGTTTATTTTGTCATTTTACAACGCTCTAACTTAACTAGTAATGATCATTTCCACAAAGTAACACCTGATTTAATTAACAAAAGTCTGCACAGATCCAATTATATTTTAGGCCCATTTGTTTTTCTGAAATTTAAATTATAAACTATACATAAATAGTTATATGAATACCTCGCAGGGAAGCAACTTGTTTGAGATATAAAGTATACATTTTTGAAGTATACATTGTTCCCGTGTAATTAAGTGTTCAGCGGAAAGAAAAAAACAATTTATATTGTCTTACAGGGTATTACTATTTAACGTTATTCAAATTATTGCGATTCCACTGTACAAGACATTATTATTTTGAAAAAAAAAAATGTAAGGATTTTTGTCCTATAATGATCTAGATTGTATTTATACCTGTTTGATATAAATTTATGAAATATTTTTCTATGTAAAATACCTCTGAATAAAGGTAAACTTGACAATGAATAAAATGAACAATCAACCTATCCTTCGGCCTCGGTGCAACACATTGTAACGCTATCTTTTAAAGAAAACAAGCCAGCTAAGAAAAACTATAAATTAATCAGTCGTTACTTTACCTCTACAGAAACTAGTCTAACAATAAGAACAATTAGTCCAAGTTTGGTCATAATGGATTAAATTATATAAATAAATGAATAGAAAATTTAAAGGTTTGGGAGCCCCTGGCCGCGTTGCGGGTTGTTTGGTGCGAACGCAATGATAGAACCCTTTGATCGATATTGAGCTTTTATGATATAATATTCAATTGTAATCGAACTGAATTGAGTTAATTTAATAGTTCTTGAAATCTAACTAGCACATTAACGGATTGAGGCGGCAGTTTAAAATATAATCTCTCCCTCTAATACAATTAAACCTGCTATATGACAGTCTTTAATAAATCGGGAATATAATTATTATCATTAGTTGTATCGTCTTGGAAAACCATTATGCTTAATGTAACATATGCACATATCACTATTTTGTCCAAAATTTGTAAAGCCATAAAAATATAAATAAGTCTTGTTATAGAATACAATATGTTCCGTGAATCGTGGGTATTAAAGAATCAAATACACTCATGATATATACTGATCAGTTGAGTCTCATCTTACTAAACCTATGCTCATTACCTACTAAATATACTGCGCCTACATTTCACATTGTACAATATCATTACCAACGAATGTTCATACAACCAGATGTGTTCGAGATAAAATACTTTCATTAAAATACTTAGATTTTTAAACCACCATTAGCCGGTAATTGGCTACAAATAATGTTATTTAGACAAAATGTAACGATAGTCGAGTGGTATAGGAATCAGGCTCACATACGGTGTCCTGGGCTCAAATATTGCAGCACGCGTGTTTCTTTACAAAGTAATGTGCGTTTTAATACTAAATATCACTTGCGGGCGGAACAATCGTGAGGAAACCTACACACCTGAGAGTATTCCGTATCTTGCTCTGAGGCGTATGAAGACTACCAACACGGACTTGGTGAGCGGTGGAGACTGTAGCTCTGACCTTCTCATTCTGAGTGACCCGTATCCAACAGCGGAACGATGAACAGTTTGATGACACTAATGATATTCTTATCTGTTGTTGAAGCTCCAGTGAATGTGTCAAACATATTGATTGTTCGCGAATATTTTCCTCATGTGTTCGCGATGAATTACGATGATCCCAAATGGATACAGTTGGGTAAGAACGCCCTAACTGTCGGGCTGCTATCCTACGATGTGTCGATCATTACGCGGCAAAAAGCCCCGTGGTGCATATTTCCCATACAGTTGCGGGAAACGCGACTACAGAACGGTACAGTTAGTGGGAACATAAAAATCTCTTTCACACATCCATTAATCTTCGCCGGCTCTCTGACAAACGAGTTTAAATCGGAATATGAAATAATGTACTTATTTGAGATGTGAATTAATGTGTTTATTTGAGATCGTTTATCACGAATACGTAAAAGAAATTATTTATGACCACACTGAACAGTACATCAGCACAGCGCTCAGTGCAACGGTACTAAGAAATGGTATGAAATCTCCGAAATCCAATTAACCAGTTAAAACTCGTCAATAATAAATACTTATGAGGATTAAGTGCAACAAGATGAGGAAAGACGAAAGATGAGGAAAGATAAACGATAAAGAAAGATGAAAGGAAATTGAATCACGAAACGAACAATAATCTTACAGAAATAACGGTGGAAATATAAAAGAAGTTCCACATCCATTCTTCCTTGAGCATTGTTATTTATAACGCGATACAACCTTTGGTATACTTACATGGTAAATGTTTATATAGGTTTTTAATAAATATATATACGAGAACTCCATAGGTACAATTAAATATAAGCCCCTAATTACGGAAGCAAAGTGAAATACACAAATAAAATACATTTGATGTCGTCTCCAAGAACGGACACACATGTCTGTTGACACATGAAGTGAAAAATAACTTTCTAAGGAGACATAAGGCACGCGACTAATGGAACGTAAATGGTGAGCTAACAGCGTGTTTCATAATCTTTTGGACTCGGGCTAATGTTTGATAGCACACCACGTTAAGTGGCTGGACACACCTGCAGGGTGGTGCTTTTCACAGGTGGGTGCTCTGTGTTTACGTAGTCTCCGTCATGCCAGTCTTACCATGTTTCAAGGGTAAATCACTGTTAGTGTCAGGTTGCCGATATCGTGTCCGTCGCGAGCCTACCTATTGTAATACATACGAGTACATTGCACCAGTGCATTCTGACATTTACTCGCTTCAATGCGGCGCCGTGCACACCATATTGCTGTGTTGTGTAAATATCTGGAGTATTTGTCGCAATTTTTTCACATACGGCCATTTGAACCCACAGTGGGAGCCTGTGTTATGGTAACCAAACGGCTAATAAACTACATAGGTACATATAAATGTATACTTCATACATTCAAATTGTTTTTACACCCAGACGCAGAAGACTCGTGCTTGCCACTCAAACATTTATAGTGAGTGGGTATCAAACGCACGACCCCTAACTGAGCAGATAGATTAATTGACCACTGGGCTAGTCGATTAATCGACAAGAAATACAGCAGTCGATAGCAACATATTTTAATATATAACATTTAAAACTTCGTGAATTGACTGCTATAACAGTTTTCCGACCCTTTTATCATTCCACTGCTAAAACATTGATCTTCTATGAGAATGAAAAGGTAGCAGAATGAGGACTATACCATGCTGAACATCATTCTGTACATCACGGAACAGAGGAGTGCGATTTGCTCCATATGTGGCGCCGTAATAACATAATCTGATTTATTCTTGCGCAGGAACACTGCCGCATTACTATAATTAGATATGCATTATTATAGCACGCATTTTATTACGTAGCTCACAAGCGATGGACAGATCCGTCTGATAGAAGTGTCGTGTGTATCTGCTAAATGAAGCGAGTTGCACGTCTTAAAGGAGTATGTCTATCAATATCTGACAGTTACGGTCGGGGTAAGCCAATATTACACGTGAAGTAAGACCTTTTCACAGAAACAAGATATTAGAGAACGGTTTTAAATTATGAAAATACATATGTAAGTACAAAAAAATGTCGATAATGAATACTTAATGGGATAAATACTTATCTAAAAGGATACTAAACACAAGTTTAGTAAATATTACGCGAGTGTAATGTTCTTTTGTGCTATTTTAACAAATTTTATTGAAGTAAGAAACGTGCGAGCTAAGTAAAGTTTCGAAAACTAATCAAAATCCCCTCCTGTATTCGACATATCGATTCGATAATGCTTTCTGTTTTAACATGTTTCCCATTTTACTCGTATATTTGAAAGCGTATTCCAGTCACGCCAGGTCCATTTCGGGGTAGACTGAGAGCACCAGGTCTCGAATTTCTGTATCCTTACACACTTGATGTGCTTCTTTCTAAAGACATCTCTCTTTTCTACTCGCACGCTAGTTTCGGTGATTTCTAACTCCCAGGTAAAGCATAGTTACGTGGATGGATGTATGATACACTTGTATATGTGTGCTGCCGGCGCCACAGACGAGCAAGAGACGACCGGCCAGTGATAACTGGAAGTTTATTAAAAAAAAACTCTAAGTCCCGTTGAGTTGCACCGGCAGGGCTGCGTGCTGCAGGTGTGTCCCTTCTTGCGCACAGCTCACCGCTCGGACAATATTTTATTCATCTCTATCATCGCGCACACTTCGTCCTCACATCGACGTGTGTTCGCGAGTAGTATAACACACATTGTTTACGTAACGCACAAAAGCCCGTTGAAATTTATGCTAAGTAATTTTTTTTTGGACAGCGATCTCATATCATTTTTTGCACATTACAGTGATCGCTCAGTACATCTATTACCTCCACATTAGATATAGGTATCAACATTTATTTTATGAGAAACTGGTGCCTTGTAATACAAACTAAAAGATATTGTAAAACAACGCAACATCATGCCTGTAATCCCCGATGGGGTAGATAGAGGAGTGTAGTACTCTCGCACGTTTCACCAGTTACCTTTACGTTCCACAATGGAATAGGCGGTGAACCTACTGCCGCACGCCGGGCACAGATCGAGTCCCCGACCCATCACCAGATATTATTATTAAAACAACACTTCGCACACAGCCCTAGCAGTGACATTTATTTGATGAAAGCAGAAACGTCCCCTCGATACGTCCACAAATGGCTACGCAATGAAACCGTAACGAGTTTCAATTGGCCCATTGTGCGCGTATGGAAATTAAAAATGAACTCGGTACCCAGCACAAATTAACAGGAAAGGTTCGAAGTTCCGATACTTCGAAGGCGCTGTAAGGCCCCAGCGAGCATATTATTATACATCCGAGCTACGTGTGAGTCAGAGTACAAGAGGTATGTACGGATAAATCGAACAAAAGAATGTAAGAACACGTATGGTGCCTGCTAAATTAGCCGCAATAAAACTTCAATTATATACATGGTGCATCTAGAGTAATTAGTATTGTGTTGAATAAACGAGGTCGCTATTAAAATATATTACAAGATTCCCAACTATGTAACATTGATAAGTAGGTAAATATCCTCATTCGTCGCCTTGTTCACGTTGATCGAGTATTCATCTCGTTACAGATCTGTTACAGCACAAGTAAAATATTCAGGAAATGTACTAAAGTTTGCATTGAAATATGTACAGCGCCCTCAGTGCTACCTATTGCAGTTTAATTTAATGTGCAGAGGTAAGTAAAAGAAGGTTGGAGGGGCACTTGTCTTAATGGGCTGACTGGAGCGGGTGAGGCAGACCGGTAATCACGTCTGCGCCCACGCAGCTGCGGATGGGCTGGGTTGCGTCACCATTCACTCACCACTGACCACGTTAGTTACTGCCACCTGTTGTTGTTAACTGCAGGTAAACACACTACTACATTTTAAAACAACAGAATATTTTATGAGTGCTAATATTCCCACCACGCGGTATTTACATTGCACATTAACATTGCCACTACTACTGTAAACTACATTTATTATGGATAAAAATAATTTTGATTTTTAAATTCAAGACGAAGAATTAAACAGTTTTTTTACACGTTGAAATAAATTATGCTATACATAAAAACAGGGTAAAGCCACGTAGGTAGCATGTAAAATATTAGATAATTTACTAAACTACCAAATAAAATAACCAAATAAGGAAATCTGTCTCCCTTGTCTTCTAATGACTTCTTCACTATGACTGCTTAGTCCCGTCATCTAGCAATATATATACACGAGGTGCAAACATCAATAATAAAATGGGATTTGGTATCAAATTTTATGAGGTATGACGGCAGTGTGCAGTGCACGCAGGACGCCTAAAGCTGTAGGGAGGTGCGTAACGTGCATCTGTTAAATGCGCGCGCGCCGAGATGGATTGCGGTGCCGAGTGTAATAACCTCGGTATGCACATCGCGCGTGCGAGGGGCGCGGACGGGGGGCGAGGGGCGCAGCCGGGGGGCGGCAGGAGGGGGGAGCACCGGGGTGCGCGGAGTACGAATTCCTCGCGCCGCCAAGGAGGACGGGTGTCGTGTTCGCAGACGCTCTATTGAAATTGTCCGCGCCACGGTACGTGCAGAAAGAACTAAGCCGACGGTACGGTATGACAGGTCTCATAATCTCATTTCGCTGAACTTTGTACAACTCTCGGCCTGCACCGGCTAAATTCCAAGTAAAAAATCAATAGCATTCACTTGATACTGTTATTAAATATAGGTGTCAGTTATTTAAAATTCCTTGATTTTCTACGAGCATCTCAACCTACGTTTATAAAAATACTAGTAAACAAACTCATGTAGGTACGTGACGAACTAAAATAGGTTCTGTTGGGGAAGTTCAGCCGACTGACTGAATGTTTATAAAACCCTAAACAAACAGTGGTGCTGATCGAGTTCCGCATGTTTTGAAAAGAATCGGGGCTCATCAATCACTCGCTTAGTCGTAGCTATTGACTGACAAAGGCCTGCATTATGACATTTGCTGGCAAAACGCATTTGTGGACGTGACGTAACAGTTCTATATGGAACACGCGAGTAAAATCGAAATTGGAGATTCGAAAAAAAATTTGAATTTGAAATATTCAGTATTGGATTATTATCAGATGAAGCTTAATATTAACATAGTAACAAAAAAAAACTATACAAACACGTGGAAATTTTTCGCTTTTAACTCGCTGTAGCCATCCCGAGATGAGCTAATCTCTCGGAACTGCGCCGCGGTGGAATTAACTCCGTGATAAAAATAAAAAAGCTGAAGAACGGCAAAAACATAAGTGCGGGCGCTGTGTTATGTTTAATTTGTGCTGTATAACAATATTTGGTTTGCGGTGCTCGCATTATCGAAACTTACGTCGCTTTTCTCATTGCCAAGCCCAAATGACTTTATCTACAATGGCATTTGATACATAAGCCAAGGTTAATGTAAGTAGGCCGGTGTGGTGAGCAATTAATTACGAGAAAATACCTACAGTACGAGAACAAGTTGCGCTCCTTGCGAGCGGCCGGTAGAACGACCCGCAGTACTCGATCAGCCTCAGATGTGTGATGATAAAGATATTTGCCGGCGTCACGTCGATCGTACTGACGCAAGTTTCAGTTACAAATATTCATTTAACTGCTGATAATCTATTCGGTTTTACTAAATTAGACTAACAACATATGTATCTACTCGTAAACTGTACCATATTTTATGCAAGAATGACAATTGCATTTTAATCAAAAAATTTGCCTGTCTATTATAACAAGATTTCTAATTACATGAAAATCGAAAAACATTGCAAAAACCTACGCAACGCTTCTTATATTTTATACACGTGTATGCCGAGATGTTTTACTCACATGCATATTACACATCACATAATCACTTTACCATCTAAATGTAAAATCACTGTAGTATAATGAACACGCAAATTCAGCCGTGCTCCGAGACTTGTTTGTGAGTATCTCGGTGACTAAGTGGCTATCGGCTTGCAATCGCCTAATTGATCTGCTGCTTGGTGACGAGCAAGCACTTGGAGTTCCGTTACACCTGAGTCAGGGAAACACGAGCCGGCACACTTGCAAAAACCGAAACGACAGCATGTACCCGTGTTTTTGCCACTTCAGCCGTCGCCAGAGGCGTGAACTCATGGGATTATAACAGCGCCGAAGAGGCACGATTAGATCCGTGCCGAGGACCGTAAGCTTTGCAGCGCCAGATTTTTTTTTTTTTTTTTTCAAACCCATTACCATTCCACTGCTGGAATACAGGTCTCCTCCCAAATTGAGAGGGTTAAGGCCATAGTCTGCCGCGCTGGCCAAGTGCGAGTTGGCAGACTTCACACACCTTAGACACTTATATATTGCAAATAGAATACAATTTTTTGTCTTAGATTGACGCATCTGTTGGTTACCTGGTAACATGTATTTGTTCATGCATTCAGAAATTTGTTAACTCTACTATCATCACTAAAACAGTAAAATACAAAATTAAGAAATTTGATTTAACGAAAACAAGTAGGTATACATGGCTGAAGAAATGTCCCAATGTTTTAAGCAATGCAGTGTTTTGCCCGCCAAGCAGCTAAAAACAACTAGCAAAAATTTTGCTTGTTCACCCGATTCAGTCGGTTGATTTATGAAAGGTTGACTATTTCACAAATCATCGACAACAGTTTTTATTGGGCGCTTCCAACCATAAACCATCTTATTTTATTTTGTAAAATGCTACACTAACTGGACTTTAAAGTGACGCTGATGGATATTGTCATAAGAAAACCCATAAACAACTATAGCTTGCTCGCTATGATAGCGCTTATTAATAAAATAGACAGAAAAAACGTTTGGCTTGCGCTAGGCTCGTGGAACTGGTCGGGCCAGGTAACCGAACAAATTAAATAACAGCTTCTCGAGAGCAGATGTTCCCTTTCGGTGCGTCAGACAAAAGGCGTTAACGCGATGAGATGGTCCAACAAAGCGGCCGAATGCTCTGGGGCTGTGCGCATCTGTGTTCGGCGACGTGGCATTTGTCTGTAAATCATATGGGCAAATAGCACGCACACGGCCCCCGGGGCGCGCCTGTGTGCGTGTCGAGGTTGAGAGTACCTGCCCCTACCCGGCCGCGTGTCGGGCATTCTTGCTCTATCTGCGGAATATCAGGACGTTCGCGATCTGTGCCGTAACGGTTCTGCGTTTCAAATCGACCAGCGCCATCGACACCTCTGTTTCGATCGTGCTCCACCTCAACGCAAACACTAACGCCGTAGTTATTCATTATACTCGTACATGCTCCAAACTCGTTTTTTACAGCCTTCAATGAACCAATCAAAGGCCGCATCGAGCCTATTGTATATAATAACATCACAACTCTCCACGATAATAAATAAGTTTAATGATTCAAAATATCTTGATAATTGTTTGGAATTAAATTGTGAGAAAGTAATTATTTTTGTTGATGTAGCAGCAAAATCTGAACCTACGATTTATTTTATTGTTATTATTATCACGTCAGGTTCCGTACAGGGTAGGTTAGAGATCAACGCTGGTGCCTGTAGAGAGTAACAAACATAGAGATATTATTTGTCAGGATAAAGATCCTTACAAGTCTGTCGTGCTTCCTCTAGATTTATTATGATTTATTATGTTGTATACTAAGATCACCGGTATGCTAAGTTAGAAGTAGAGACAGTGAAAACGGGACTCGTTGTTTATTTGTGCTGGCTGAGTTAAAATCCACGAAGCGAGAGAAACATCGAGAACAAACAATAGCGTCCCCCTGCTGAGAGAGGGATTTTCTTCGCACCTAATTAAGACTTCACTCGGCCTAGTGGACCACCGCTCTTTAGACAAGATTGTTGCAAACACGGCTCATTGTAAAAACTTAGTGTTGGAAATGTTGAAACTGAATTGGAACCCTCTAACAGATATTTGCAATAATGTTTTACGATTCCAACCCAAACCAAGAGCTTACCTACCTACCGCATCCAATAATGCTTTCACAATTTTCACATTAGCGGTCCTCCAAAACTAACAGCCAAGACGCATTGATGGTGTAAACGATGCTACTATTTTTACAATGGGCTTAATTTCATTTTTAAAAGTCTACTTGAATACCATGCCTTTATAATTTTTCTGATATTTCCATACTTAATTCTTAAACAAGTAAACAACGTTTTCTCACACACACACACAAAATGACACACACACACACACACATGAAAAATGAGATGACTGACACACACACACATGAAAAATGAGATAGAAGAAATATGAGGAGTTACTGTGAATATCGTTTGACACATGTATGTTAGAAGACTGATGGTGTATTTCAATATATGCAAATAGAACGAGGTAAGTAGGCCACGGTGCACGGCGGCCATGGTGCAGAGGAAGTGAGGATCAACATTGTTATTACAAATGTCGCCGCTTCCCATTTCGTGCAAGCTTCATATGAATCCGTTGTGTAAATGATTGTACGCACTTTTAATAAGTGAAATATAAAATTATTATTTAACGTCGATTGCTGATGATAGTCTACATCAAGATACGACGAAGATTTCGAAACCCTTCTATTATCATCACCTAATGACAGGCATGCAAGTGTATAAATGCACGAGGCTTACGAACCGCACCTATACAAATCGTACATTCGATCTCGGATTGCATTATAATAACTCAGCCCCGTGTCAAAAATCGATGAGTCACGCATTCAAATGCCTGTTCCCGTGTACTGTTTGTATAATCTTTTACAAGCTAATGTGATGTCATAGTTCATAGGCACGCCATCAGACGAGCGTTTCGCAACGTGACGGACGTTACCAAAGACGAACACATCGTCCCTTGCGCCGCACAGCCGCTCCGTTGCAGCGAGGTATTTAATAAACAATAGAACATTTTTGAAGTTGTGTCGATTATGCAACAGAACGAGAGGCGGCAATCGCCAACGCCGAGGGGGGATCAACAGGTGTGCAGCGCACGCGCATACTCATGGGAGCCGCGCGAAGGTCGCCGGAGCGCGTTCTCTACTGTCGCAAGCAACCGTGAGCCGAGTTCAACCTCATATTGTCATCAGTTTTGTCAAGGTTCTCATATTAAATTTATCTCCAGCATACACGATTCAAGTGCCGAGTACGAGTAATTATATAAAGGCACAGCCGGTGCGAAAGTCGAAAAATGTTCGTAGTGCACTTGGATATTTGCCATCCGTATTTCAGTAGGAATTATTAATAAAACTCACCTCCTTGAGGCCGTCGAGTCGGCCGAGAGATTTGGATTGTCGCAGTGGCAAAAACGCTTTGAGTGCATCGATGCGCGAAGTTCGTTCTGGTTCGGCGTAGTTGACGGCGGTGAGGTCGGCGCAGGAGAGGCGCGCCTTGCGCCGTTTGTCCAGCAGCTGCTTGGCGGCGCGCGAGCGGCGCTGCACCGGCGCCGCCTCCTCCTCGGGCTCGCTGCACACCTCGCGCGCGGCGTGCAGCGTGTGCCGCCTGCGCGACACCGGCGGGGACGTCAGCCGCGACACCAGTGACTCGAACATCGCACTAGCTGTAGCACCTCGCCGACCCACAGCCAACGCAGAGCACTTCACCCTCACTCACACCCATATTGCGTCGTAGCTCGCTTTACTTCCAGTAACGCAGAATGCCTACAACCAAATAATCCTCGTGACGACTCCGAAGCTAATAATCATCTCGGAGTGGCGAGTCTCAAGGTCTCAAAACTGTCATTGTAAATCTCGATTTCACTGAAATTAATGTGTTGACCATACAACGCATGCCGAAGAGCGTTGACCGCAAAACATAGCCGCGATGTCATTGAGTCGATTCTGTCGTGAGCACATCCGAAATGGTTACATTCGGGATCCATTCACACGGAGTACGCACCGGAACGAGGTACATGCAACGCCGGAAGCGCCAAACGCGACTATATAAAACAAGAGATCGTTTATGCGCGGGCATGAATCGTGCAACAATTGCCGAAACGGCGGCAGGTACAACAGATGTCGAAAGTGTCGAGATGGTCTTTTTCACACGTCTATGAACGTAACTACACTATAGATTCGTTAACCTGGTTACCGCGTTTTGTAATTAAGAGACACCACACGCTGGGCGCGGCGGGCGCCGGCGGCTGGAAAGTGTGCCTTGTCACACTACATACCCACCAAACATTACTGCAGCTATTTGGCACACGCAGATCCTATCTCGTTAAAATAGCCGCGAAGGTCAATAACAGATAAAACAAGCAGATTCTCGTTTTGGAAACGCTCGTCGCCGTGCGCTAGCTCATGTTATCCAGAACCGGGATGGAGAATGGCAGTAATTAATAGTCCACTAGGACACAGTACATACATATATAAAGTTAGGCTAACACGACATAGCTCTCGCTCATATTATTGTTGTTGTACAATTTTAAATTTCGTCTACAGCGAATATGTGTGTAGATGTGAAACATAGAGAAAGACATAGCTTCATATAATATTATAGCTGTTTTAAGTCTATGTTAATAAATACTTCGCGCGCAAGAAAATAAACAATACGTGTTGTAAACGTTTAGTAGAGTTGTAAATTATATATATTACACTTTTTATGCCACATCAGGTGTGCACGTAATACCCACTGCTTTCGAAATATGGCCATCGCCCTACATTCGGTCCACTCGAGCGATTTCAACAATAACAAACGCTAATGACGAGATATACAGCAGAAGCAAATTTTATCAACGTAAATCTAAAAAACGCACGACTTGTATATAAGAAAGTTGTTGCAAACAGTTCACGATGTATGAACAAATGTTGATTAAAACAACGGAAGCTTCACACTACACGTGTGGGTTATGTGGGTTAATATTTTATTAGTAGATTTTGTTTTTAGAACTAGAACATTCGGCGCCGAACATTATTAATTTCACAAGGTTTCTTTCTCATTCGCACGGCGTCAACCTCCACCGCGCGATCTAACCGAGCAATAGTGAACCGCGAGCAGCTGTGTCAACAAACTGCTGATTCAAAAACAATGAGACACGTTCACCAACATAATCTTTAAGTTGCTTGTGATTACGAGAGATAAATGAATAAATATTACATCAATTATCACAGCGTATTTATTACGTTTCGATATCGATTATTGCGTCAATTATATCATAAAATGTGGTATTCAGTTATTAATGGGCTTTGTAAAAGTATTTTCATATGATGAGTCTTTTATTTACGTATATTTATTTAAAAGGACGTGGTTCGTCCCCATAATGTCGCGGTGACGGTAATGTTTGAGGGCAAACAAATATATTTACTAGCAAGTTAAGATGATTAGGTCGGCCGGAGCACCGGCTGCAGGGTGAGTCGCTTCGGGCGGTGGCTATCGTTTGTGGAGCATGGCTGAGCTAATAAAACGGTTAGTCCTAAGCTACTCGACGACGTTGACGCAAACCGGTACGCGGACCGGTCCCGCAGCCCCCCCGCGACCTCCTCCTCCGGCTCTTCTAAAATACACGCATCCACATCACCTTATCAAGAGAGCCATTGCGGCTAAGCTTGTCGTCTGTCTGCTCTCCTATTTCACACACGGCTGGCGCGTATCAGATTCAGCGCTGGGAGCGCTCTCCGGCTAAACTGGCCACATAATACCCGAGCGATGATCCGACTGACCGCAGTTTAGATTAAACGCAATCTCGTGCACCGAGACGCGTCGCGTTTCAAGGGTACACTGCATGCGTCGATGGAGGCGTCGATTTCAACAATATTTCATCGGTGTTTGTGCAGCGTGCGTAGATGTGATTGCAACCGTAACGAATGCGAATATTCCGCCGTGGACGGAGAACAAATCTAATGTAGCGTGAAAACAATTGGCGAAAGTCTGGTATAACAAGTTAACCGATAGCCGAGAGCACTGACAAAGGCGCAGATTAGAAAGTATGTTGTGTGTATCGCCGTGATACGGGACAGGCACACGCTCTGATTGCCGCCCTATCTGAAAATCTGTCGCGGCCGCCGCACGCGCGCTATTAATGCCTACGTTGTGTTCCTTTAACACGATTTAAAGAATATATCTATTTCGTTCCTATATAAAAACATCAATTACATACATATACTACGGCGGGTTTCTTACGAGTTAGGTTAAGAACACCGAGTACCAAATATATCTTTACAGATCTGTTTACATTCATCACTCTCTTCATACATACTGGCCGCCGTTAAAGTCATTAAGATCTTGAAAGATAACATGTTGTTAGAATTCATGTTTAACATTTTACTACATTCGTTAGAACTCGGTTACCTTAAAGCTATGATACGAAATAGCTGTTGGCGTATTTCGTAATTGTCTGTCTAACAGTAAACAACCAGAAACGAAACCACTCACGACTAGAATAAGGTATTATCACATAGGTAAGGTATTATCAAAGATTTGTCAACTATAAAAAAATTGTAAACAAACAATAAATAACGTATGTGACTAAATAACGTGGCAATAAATAATACGCTAAGATGATAATTTTTCATTGTCGATACTGTAATTTATTCAAAATCTGCATTTAATTTTCTCACGGTGCCACGACGGGGATTTCCAAATCGCGTTAATCATCCGACAAGTGAATTGCATAAGTGCATTGGGAATGGTTAAATACGGAAACGGAGATTAGGAGGTCAGGCGGTGACCTTGGGCGGTAAGTGGGTCGCTCGTGAGATGGGCTATCGGCTGGCAGACGTCACGCTCCAGCCCACCGGCATGCCGCTCCGGCGCGCCACTCGCCTATCTCCGATATGCCGGTGGATAGTATGGACCATTGATTGCGGGTGTCTAATTCTTAACTGTCGTTTATACAAGGTAACATCCAATTCATACAGCGGTTACGATGACAATCTACTATTAGAAGGTGCTGGATGCGTTTCGCGGTCGGCCAGATACCTGAATATTGAATTATTATGTATCTTTAATACGCTAAATATGTTGAGATATTTCAGTAGCTTTATCTATTTACTATTTCAGCAGCAGCAGTTAAGGTTTATTATCGTGCGTTGTTTTCTTATCACAGTATCAAAAGCCATATTATTGAATTATGGGGCTCCATTGTCGACTTCAACCAATGTGCCATTATGCGAAAGTTGCGAGCCGTTAGTAACAAATACGTCATATTTAATGTATAACAAATGAAAAAAAAAATATATATATATATATATAATTCAGATCATAAAGAACTGGTAGCGCTTACCCATGACATTAAAAAAAAAACAATTTAATTATTTTTAAGTAGCTCTCTTGACTACCTCGGGGGGCG
>DWMG01000403.1:0-20061 GCA_018244855.1 Elbella merops
ATATATTATATTCTTGTAACATCCGGTATATTCAGAAATTTACGTGAAATTTACGGTCAGTGTTTCGATTTTATAGTGTTGTGCTCCCTCCGCTAATACTTCTCGCGAACTACATAAAAAGCTGTAATCGTAAACTTTATCGCACTTCCAGCATTTGGGCAGCGGGATGTGCATCCCGGATACATAGTTTTATTTTCGGTATGTCTTAAGTGGTTGTCGTTTAGCTAAGCTAGTGTAATATACGTTAAAAGTTTTTACGCATCTCGACCAAAACTTACCTAGTAACTTTTTTGCTTAACCTGAATGATATTTAAGTTAGAATATTGACATGTTAATGGTCCAGTGTATAATTTATAAGAGCAAGTATTGTGAGATCACCTGCCTTTAATTATTAGTCAGTATTGATAAAATATTACTGCAATTAATATATTTATATTTCAATACGAGTATAATTACTTACATAAGCCTGAAACAGGTTCAAAAAGTATTTCATTCGTTGGGCCAGTGGAAAAGACTACTTATATTTAACCAAACACTTGCAAACTACATATATATCCTAAATATAGTATTAGTTTCAAATAAACAAATTACAAACAGTTTATAATATATACGTAAGCATTATTGATAGTTCTGTGAAGCGCAACTGTTTAGGGCCGCACTCGACCACATCGGCACACAACACGAGTGTTTGCTCCACACACAAATACTCGACCGTTGACAGCCGGTATACATAAATAGACGGGGCTATTCAGTGATTAGGGTCCTGGGCTGATGCTTTTTTATATCAAGGCGTTACTACACCTGAGGACTGAGATGATCGTATTAGGTATAGTCCATATTTATCCAGGAAGAGCAAGACCTTAAAATATGAAGACTGACCGAGAAGATAGTTTTTTACATACAACTGTCATCTATACGGGTTCTTCATCATTAAGCCCTTCACGAGGTCACTGTTGGATATGGATCTTCTCTCACAGTGACCTAATATGAATTGGCAAACGTACTTAGTAGACAAGAGTAAATCACAAATTGTTACAGAGACAATCGTTTCAGTTTGGTCCTGATCCAAGTGAACCGCGTATATTGGTTTAAGACATTTATTCTCATTAAAAATTTTACAAAATTCACTTATCATGAGAACGTAACAATTATTATAAAACATATATTTGTGGTGGTATTTTTGAAATTAATTTTACCAATTTACCCCCCTAAGCACACTATCCGGCTAAGGCGTAGTTTGAATCCATGAGTTTGTGACCCTAAATTTAAGATTGTTATATATAATCTTACTCAGTTACAATATTCTAAGTGTAGGTACTTTATTTACGTAGTTAAGTTGAGATATTCTTAATATTATTTGTATTATATTAATTTATATTTAAATATCTGGTGAAACTTATATTAAATCGTCATGGAATGTAAAGAATCTGAGTGATATTTGGTACTACATAATTCCGTTTTGAGATTGGAGACAATTTCCAAAGGATGTGCGTAACATGTAAAACATAACATCTACTTACATTTTTGCTAAAACAATGTTATTTGTGACAAACCGATATTCATTTAAATTCAAATTCTAGTTTGCTTTATTCACTTAAACTTAATAGCGCAATCTCAATATAAGAAAAGAAATGTTATATGTTACATTGTGTTCGAACACATTGCTCGGCTCCAAATTAGATCAACTAAATCACAAACATTAGTCGTGCGTCCAGTCCAGCATTTTTCTCAATTACAAAGTTGTATCCATTACAGTATCACTCGGAGATCAGAACAAAAAAAAGTTGTATTAAATCCAACTTCCTCCACTAGCGTGATCTATTAACTAAAAGACAAAATAACTACAATATCATTAGGCAAACAGGTTGTTGCTCCGCGATTGAATTTAAGTATTCATGGGCTGATGAATAAATGATGGCAATGAGGGGATGCGATCGATTCAGGCCCGATTTCAGTGATCGGAATAAGTTTCTTCCAGGGAAGTGAAAACTTCGCTCCAGGTCCGGCTGTTATCTCCCTGTTTGGGGCCAAGTTTATTGACATAGGTAAGAACAGATACTATCGCGAATACCTTGCTAATGGATGCGGTTTGACAGATGTCAAAATGATGCCGTGCCTACCCTCGTTTTATAAGCAATGGTATCAGCGCGCCGAGCGCGGTTAATGGGTACCAAAACGCGATGAATTATAAATTGAGTTACACAGTATTATTTTACACAAATTGGCCTTAAGATGCAAAGTCGCGGAATACTAAGAAATATTCCCGTTCGTAATGTTTCAAAGGAATATTACAAAATTAGAGCGAACTACGGTGTATTGTCTAAGAACATTGCTTCGTGAGAATCTCTCGTCTTGTTTTAAAGGCAAACAGATTCCTTCACACTGTAATACTTGCTCATATTTCATAAATAAATAACACATATGTCAGGAAACAACACAAAGCACGCGAAGGCTTCTTTAAATATTCCTTTCTTTCGTAATCAAAGTGCTGCGTTTGGAAGATAAGAATTCCCAACGCTCCAAAATGTTGACTGTGGATGTATGAAGGTATCGCAGGAGGACGAGTGAAATTATTTCACTCATCTATTTTACAAATAAATCCAGCGGAGCGGAACCCGCAGACATTTTACAATTTAACCTTGTAAGATGTTTATTCATCGTTCACTAGGATTCAATTTGAAGTGTTATAACTATAAAAATATTAATTATTTGGCATTACGTACAAGCCCTTTACTCACGTATTACTGAAGTCATCAGCTTTCAGTAAAATTAATCGTGCCTCTATTTTTCCCGCCGTTGATAATGGATAATAAAAGTACCTCCTAAATTAGTGTTCGAAAAAATACTTGCTGATTAGCGGCAAAAAAATAATTAACACGGATAATACCTCACTGGAGCCCTGGACAAATCTATTAATACCTTCATCGGGTAAAATGAAAATATGAATTCCATTTTTGATAAGCAGTGTAGGGAGCGACAATGTGATACAACAATAAATTGTCTCCCGAAACTCATATGGAAATGTGCGAAGAAAGCAGCGCTTAAGAGATTCGGAATCTCAGCCGCAAATCTTTCGAATACAAAGTATTCCCTTAAAATCGTATATAAATAAAAATTATGCTCCCGCGGATTATTTAAAGTAACCACAGGCGCGATATTTCAATGAAAATCCTTAAAGCGTGCAGATTAAACATGAAAACTTTTTGTATTTGCTTAGCGTTTCACGGTTGATATAAGTGGATTGCTAAAGTTTTGAGGATGAGCATAAAGTGCTCGACTTGGAGAAAAGAAAAAATCAGCATTAAGAGAGTGTCGCAATAACCGAGAGTGTATTTTTGTTACCCACGGTAAGTTCCCCGGCAGATCGCTGGCCGTGAGATGAAATTTTATGAATAAAATATAAATGACGTTTGCGGCAGTCAGCGTGCCGGTATAACCACATTTACCTTCTGAAATTGCCTGTATTATAAAATTGTTTACAAACGACAGCTAAATTAATTATTTTTGCATTAACATTTCTTTTTCTGCCTGTTACACTTTGTAATGAGAAAAAAACGTCCGTTTTTTTTTGCAAATTGTTTTGAATTGCATGAGTTTTTAATTTTATACAGCAAACGATTTATATACCTATAAGAACGTAACTATTATATGTATAACTGAATTTTTCAAACATATAGTGATATTCATTGGTCGTGAACCCTTTATCCGCTCCGTAGATATAAAACCGTAATCATTATCCCTTCTAAATTATGAGTCTGTATGCTATCGTCTAAAACTCATCGAGTAGAACGACGGTCTCTCACGCCGTTCATTAATTTACGATGGAGGACAAAATGATAGCAGCGAATGAAGATGGGCGGGTCGTATCTGGTAGGTGGAGTCTGATCACACGACTTGGTACGTGTCTTGGCAGACTTCCGGGCGATGCGATACGGGGATGCGACTCGCAATTACGGCTCGTAGCTTCGTTGAAAATACACAATTAATTATTTATGAAATCAATTTCAATAATAAATAAGCGATTAGAATATGTAGCAGTAGCAGGATGTCTGGATTCGAGTCTGGTATATGTGAATAGGCTCACCTCTATTCTATAGTAGGCAGTAGAATTCTGACCACACTATTCTACCTACCCCTTCACAGAATACAGGCGTGAAGATAAAAAAAAACAAAATTTTGTAATCTACATATGTTGTTTCTTCAAAGATGCAAATTTACAATTCATTTTTTGTTCAGATAGCTGGTATATTCTCGTTCTGTTGTTTTTCTGGCGAATTTAAATTATCGGGGTATTGTATTGAGGTGTGAAATACCTACCATTACGTTGTTCATATCCTTATTGAACAATGTATTATTCACATGTCACCAAGGTACTCCTTTGCAGAGTCACTTCTAATCATCTAATTGCATTGCAATTGTATTTTATATTTTTATTTATGAAAGAAAATTTATGAAAGTAAATCTAAATGATCATTAAAATGGTACACGATGCAAGACGGGAATCTCATCTCACAGTAGTATACGCTAATTGGAAAGATACGGAGTGATTCCATACACCGAACAACGTACTCAAGCGTACGTCGAAACAATGTAAATCTACAATATTAGTTAAAAGATACAAATTAAAAAATATATTTATAGTCTGATTTACCATTGTTCTCTTTTTGTGATCATACACTTTTTAAAATACTTTACTGATCTGGTAGACGGGTTACACAACGGTCGAATTCAAAATTGCCTTAACGAGAATACCTGTTCTTCTCACAAATTAATAAATTTAAAAATAAATCATCACGAAATAATCGCCATTTATATTTTAAAACCATTTGAATACATGTCTTTAAATGTACGTATATATTTTAAAGTAAACATTGAAATTATTTATCGAGGAAAATCCGTACATTAATACAATAGTTATATATAATACTGAAGCGGTGTTTGTAATTCTCCAAAATTCGTCAAGTCACGGCAGGGTCTGAAAACGGCGGATGGATATTATCTATTCATCGAATGACCCCAGCCATTGCGACCTTAAATAGGACCACTTGAGAAGGAAAATATATTGAAATCACAATATGAACATTAACCTGAGACCTTTTTGTCCGATCAAAAGAATTTTTTTGTATATTAAAAAATATCTCGGTAATATCGATTTAACAATAGCGTTTCAGAGGTTCTTATTCACGATGCGTCTGCGTTTTCTTTTTGAGTAGGTAAGATATATTATCGTTTGCAATTGTATTATTTGTACGCATAATAAACGAAATAGATCGGTGTAAGAGAAAACGATCGGATAGATTTTTGTATGTGACTATCGGGGCGTTATATCAATTTAATAGATAAAACGGAGTAAAATAATGAACTGACGCGAGCCACGCACATAAAATACGATTTTATCGTGCCATGGGGAGGGACACGTTTTCGAATATCGTAATAAAAAAGTCACAGATGTCAAATTTATGACGTTGGACCATTGTAAAGAGATTAAAAGATTTACTACGAATGGGGTCGGCGCTACGTCCGTGCTACCGGCTACATCGCTACGGCTGTAAGTTCTACGACGAATCAATTTTACAACTTTAATAACGCTGTAATCTTTTAACACCACCAAATGTCACGCTTATAAAATGTCCTTTATTTATTGTCAGGTCTCATAAAGTTATTGTTAAAGACTTACCTGATAAAAGAAAACAACTTTGATATTGTAATACAAGAAAATTTAATGAAATTAACAATCTTAAAGAATCGTGATAAGGCCGTCTAAATTAATAAAATGTTATTATCAAAGTTTCAGTTTAGAACGAAAGCCTTATTAAATTTAAATACATTGCACATTTAGAATTCATTGCCTGCCTTCACCCAGTTTCGTTAAGGGCAAGATTAATGTAATGCATCAAACTTCACAAATTATGAAAAGGAATTCCCGCGGGGAGATCTATACCTTAAAACCGTCAGTTAACTTGTAGAATAAATCACGGTAAGCGCTAACGCCGCGAAATAAATAATTTTCTTTATTCATCAAAATTAAAAGGAACAGTTGACAAAAAGCCGCCCTTAATTAAAATTTGTTTTGTCGGCGCTCCACCGCGATCGGATAAGAGGATATAGCGATGGTGATACCTACATTTAATAAACTGATAACTGGCAATGTTTTAGTTAATATAATAGCGAAAAGCTGGCAGCAGTCACATCATAAGTGTTGTTACCGCCCATGCCTCTGCTGCCGACCTTAAACACGACCGCAGAAATACGGCAAGTAGAGTCTATTAGTACAATTATTGCTAATAAAGTCGTTAAATAATTTTTAAATAATTAATAAAGAAACGATACTCCATGTTGTAAATATTTCCTTAACATATACCAACATAAGCCTCGTATATGACACTGCAATCAAGCATTTTATTATGCCACTAGCAGACACAAACCTATAAGAATGAAAAGAGTTGAGATCATCGTCTGCCACGTTCTCTAAGAGCAGTTTTGGCAGACTTCACACGCTAAAAGAACCTAAAATTATTCCTCACCTCACTGATCTAAACGGTTTGTTTAATGTTTCAGTCATTATAGATTATTTTCTGACAGTGTGCCCAGAACCTTATTGTGAAGTTTCACGCCTTAGATTCGATCATTGAGTTACCCTTACATAGTTTATTCGCCCGTGAGTTGTAAGTAACAAACAGTATTACGAAGTTACCGGACTTCCTCCGCCGTAATTCAGAATAATAAACACATTTTTATTCTCAACAGACTCATTGTGAAGAGAGTCTAAACGGATCATAGAATAAATATTATTTAAAACGTAAAACGCAACATAAAAAGTAATTCTTCGTTTCAATCGAGACCAAGTTTTATTGAATGACGATTGAGTATTGTATTTTTTTTTATTATTGCTTATAATTTTTTATTATATTATTTTGAATTCACATTTGCTAACTTCGTAACTTAAAAAAATGTAAAAAAGTCCGCCAGTTCCGCTCCGCTTCCTCGTGGATGACCACGAGATCGTCTCGGCTACGGAGATCCCTGTAAAGTCTTCAGAGACATTATTACTAGAAGATTAAATCAGAACTTATTTTTATAAGGTTAGAAAAACAATATAAGCTTGTCTTACAATGGTATGACTTTTTGTTTACTTCCATTATAACTTTTTGCAAAAGTTCTAATATTTCTTAGAAGAGTAGAACTCGGTGGGAAAACTTAATTTTTCATTTGAGGCAATAATGTTTAATAGGAAATATATTTCGCGCAATGTATAACATTACTTTTTTAAATATTGGATACTCGTATTTTTGTATTATTTAAAAACACATTCAAAACTCATCAATATAATTAGAATCCTGCTTAAATTGAATTGATATTTACTTCGATCGTTTTCGTTTTTCAGACAGTCCTATTGTAGCGAGCGCCTGGTACAATTAGCTAAGCAATCTTTTTCTCATTGAAAAAATTGCATTACAAATACAGACAGTACAGTAAACTCGACAGCAACGCTTTTAAGATTATTAAATTAAGTAATAAACAACATTCAGTGCACAATTAAATAAATCTCAATTAAATTGATTTGTGTTGGAATGTAAACGAGTTTACATTCCTCTAGGTCTCTGGTGTTCGAATATTATTATAATGAAAATTCATTGTTTAAGCACGTCATTCGTGAAATTTCCCAACCGTATTACACAAACAATTATTTGTTCAAAAAGTGCTATGAGTGGAATATTTCATTGAAAAAAAATGATTTTAAAGCCGTGTACGTATTATATTCAAAAAGCGAGTCACGTTGACAGAATATCACAAAGGAGCTTTTAGAGAGGTAGGTATGTGCTGAATGGAGATGTATTATTTTTTTATTTTGGAATGAAATGAAAGCTTTGTTAGATATGCATTAGGCACAAGAGCCGGGCAAGGGATTAGTTAATGGTTTAAGCCCGATGCAGACGGGCGCGCTGGGGAATACTCAACTTGGTAAAATGTTACTAGCTATGGATTGTGTTATAATGAATTTTCTTTTGCTGCCATTGTAAATATAAAGTTCGTCAATAACATTTAATTGTAGCTTTTCTTTTAATCACATTATGAGTCTACATTTAAGTACACGATAAATAATTTCAATAAACATAATGTAACAAGTTCTTGACTCTGTAGGCCATTCCTGAAGCGTTCCATATTGTGCTTGCTTCATGTATCACATGAATAATTTATGAGTTATTAAAAAAAAAACGAGTGAATCCATAATAAAAAATATTTTCGATGCACTTTATTCAGGGAAAGAAAAAAGGTCCTTTGAATAAAATCGATCAGATAGACAATTTATTTGAAAATAAAACAATGTTTCGAAAATTTTCGACAACGATATATATCAATACCGATATTTTTGTGCTTAGAATAGATCGGTCGAACGGTTCAAAGCTATTGTAAAATAACAGTTTTTGGAAATTTTACTTTTGCAAGTTCCCAAAATCTGCCAAGCCGAAAAAGTTAAAATTTACACGATTTCTAGGGACAACAGAACCCTACAGGATGCCGTCAGCCACGGTCCTATCGATCAACCCGTTCAAATTATAATATAAGGTTTACATACCATACACAGATACGTAGACACACGTATATATTCGATTTTTGAAATTCGGGATGAAAGCAGTAAATTTAGAATTTTTGAAAATTTTGGATTTTCTTAGCGAAAACATAGAAATTCCATTAAAAACAACTCCCAATATCGTTATTTTTTTACGAATGAACGTACATAGTCTGCATTTTTCATAATGATGCCTAATGATAATAAAACTGCAAAATATATATGCACGTGCGAACGGATTCGTATATTAAGCAATTTCATGAGTTTAAAGGACTTATTTGTTAGCGGGTGTTCGGTACAAGTGCACATCGGGTTTTCAATTACATAAAGTGGCGGGCACGGGGTAGCGGGCGCACCGCGGGAAACGCTGCTGCGGTCAAGCATCCCGACCGATTGCACGCCACTCACCTCCACGCCAATCGCCCAACAAAAACATACACCACTCACAACATAATAAGGTTTATTTTCCAACAAAAGCTACACTATACACGAAAATCACGGGACGAGTACTCTTCGAAAGGTTGAAGGAAAACTCGATCGCTTTTCTTGGGGGAAGCTCTCAATGGTTTATTGCGTTATTACCTGGACGTGTCCGCCGCGCCGGGACAGCCGCAATTTGGGGAACAAAGAACGATATGTTTCGCGCGAAAGAATTTTACACAGCTCAGGAGCACCGGCTCACGAGAAAAGACCAAGCACCGCAGACCATGTCGAATGTAATTTTCTTTGATCGAAAGCATTACGACACCTACGTCACTTTTTATTTTTATCCAATTCCATGCCGTTCAACGGTACGTTTTCACTGCACTTCCAACCGTTTTTCCGATATTTGGTCCCCATTGTGCTTTTTTCGTATCACCTCTCATGTAGACTTGTACTTCTTATTAGTTTGAAAATGATGAAATTTATAGATTAAGATTTTACTTTTATATCTCTATAGTATGCTGTCGTTTCCTACTACGCGACACTACGTCTTCATACAAAGTACCAACAATACGCAACAAACAGCGGAGTCAACATAAGCTAATCCATAAGAAAGATTGGCACAAAAAATTGCGTCATACCTTTTACGACAATCGTATAAGTCCCCGAATACTATTCAATAAAAACGTAAGAAATCGTCCAAAGATTTGGTCCCAATAATCGTGCGACAAAAAACCGTAACTCCATCTTAGGACCTATGAAATAAGACCGAAGCTCCATAAAAATAATAACCGGTCAATAAAATCTTTTGACGCGACGGGTGCTCGGGGTGAATCTGTCAAATTCGTCAGGGTGAAAATAAAAGTAAATCTTGTGGGTGGAGACATGAACTGGTCGGAATTTGATCTGTGACAGGTCGAGATCGGACATCGTCAATCGATGGTAATTGGAGGGTTCGGGTGTCAGACGGACAGATGATGCGGATCGTCTTAAACATGTCGCGGGTCGTTTTTACTCTACATTTATTTTGTATCTTGTTACCTTACACAATCGTGATGAATATAACTTATTTACAAAAAATATTCTTAAATTAAAAAAAAAGTAAAAAAAACACCTTAAAACAACGTCATCAACAATTTAACCAACATGTGTACCACATACATTCACACATACCATTCACAAGTGACACATAACAAAAACATTGCCGTAAAAAAATCAACAAATAACATATGGGCCAATATTCGAGGGAATTTCACCGCAAAGAATCAATGAACCGCACTAATATGTCCATACAAATGAATAGTTGACCCCGAGCAAGGCCTTTATTTAATGTGCTATTCCCACCAAATTGCAAGCATTACGCAGTATACGGACACAAAAACCTAACGTACTATCCAATCGCCGTTAAGGTACTCGTAACGGCACTAACGCCGGCTCCTAAAGCGTAATGGGTAATCATTGAATGCGAGTTTAGAAAGAGGACACATAATAAATACTTATTAGATGTAACAGCCGATTTCTACTCTCACACGTATAAAGAATTAAGTATTTATTGTATGTACATACATAGCTTTAAAGCTTTGATATATTTAGAATCCTCTATCCGATTGAGGTACGCGGCCTGCAGTGGTTGGAAACCACGAGCGGAAAATTTAGCTTAGGAGGTTGCTATATGCCGTTGTCAAGTAGATGAAAATGAGCTAACCATAGTACCGATGAAGATTCTATTCACCAAGAAATCTCAACTATCAATCGGATATATGTATTTTTATTAGTTGCTAATCTTGTATAGGTAAAAGTGATAAAACCTTATACGATTTAAATTAAAAACATTAATAATTACCAAATGGAACTCCACTAATCATACGGGTTATTAATTCGTAATCAATTGGGGTTATAAAAGCTATCAGTAAAACGTTATGACTTTGCGGCGATTTCACAGGATTCAATCGGTTATAAGACACAACGTAAGAAAATGAGAATAGAAGAGAGTAAGAGAAAATAACTGTTTCTAATTCATAAATAGATCATAATGTAATATTCAAACGAATGTCTATTCAATGATTGACTGAGTATCCATATTTTTTTAACACTTTCTCCGCCAAGTGCTCGTTAGATTTTATTTAGGTTTTATTAAATCAATAAAAACAAAGTTATAAAGTAACTATATTACGTTTAGAATAGTAAAAAAAAAATCGATAATAAATAAGTTCAGGAAAAATATTAATATATTGTTCACTATGACTTTAGAGCCATTATCTAAGTAAAACTATTTCTTCCTACGCTGCCATTATTGGACGCGATCTTTAATCGTGTAGTGAACAAATGGGGCGAACAGCGAGCAATGTGGATAAACACAGGAGCACTACAACTAGTTGGACGTTCATTGGAATCAATGTACCCGGCCGGCCACAACAATCGCGAACACGGCGGCCGAGACGCGCAATATCCAGCACTTCTCATTATGCAGATTGCATATACGAGTACACCACGTGTGCAGTTGCAGAACTAAACGTCTTTTATTGCTCACGTCTTTTACTAAATTCAATTCAAACACCCTGTAAGTAAAGATTATTAAAAAATATAATATATCCCTTTTAAATATGTAGGTATATCTACGTTGTGAACGTAAGTGTTTTGTGTCATTTTATACAAATTAATAATGGCTGTATTGTAATACTGTCTATGTCTATTGTAAAAACATAGCTAAGTAGAATGATGTATTACTGAATGACATACCATTAAATGATGATATTAAATTATATAATAATAGTAATATAATGGTTTAATATTCATTAATTGCAAATAAATAAAGTTGCAGTACTTGCCCGGATAACAGTTTTAATACTGCTATAAGTCGCGTTTTATTATACTAGATAGCAACCTCACAATAACCATTTCAATAGTTGAAAGTTTGCCGATTAAAATAACAAATGAATATAGCAGAGCGCGACTATTTCCTATTACGGGTTAAAAGTTAGCGGGCATTATTAGAAGAAATGGGGTTAAGTTTCTCCACTTAATGTAAAGAACATGATGTTACGGGTAGCATCGGCATCATTAACCCTCAACTGCTGGACAATTTGCATTAAACACAAAGGCACGAAAGGCCCCGTGTAAGTAACGCAGTAATAAGAGTATCGTCGGGATAATCTGCATAATTGAAGTCCTACTGGGATATTGCGTCCACGTGAGGCGGCGTGCAATTTTCTGCGTCATTTCCGACGAATCAATCGCCCGCTCGCATGGATTCGATGCGCTATTTTCTTTACGTTTAATTATTATCCGGAAAAATAGCACGGTTCTAAATATAAAAAAGCGATTTAATTTTATTATTGAACGTTTCGTGAGTATCTACTCGTACATACATTATTAAAATAAACGTAAAACGCGATATGACGCCCGTAATCCCCGAAAAGTAAGGACGAGGATTGCAATACAATCTCACGTTTCACCAGTTACGTTACCTCCCACTAAGGAGTAGGGGGGGAGCCTCTTGCTAGGCATAAATCTGGACCCCAACCCCCTATTAGAAAATTCAAATAGAAAAATGGCAATACCTACTATGTACATAATAAAATTATATCATACACGATTAAATTATGTCTAAATTAGTTCTCGTGGACAAGAGTCTTAGATAGGTCCGAAATTATAATACTTGAACTATCACAAAAACCTATGTAAGTTAAGCCGCTATATAATATAATTAAGAGATTATAATATCTTATTAGCATTTCTCTAGTCTTTAATAATTATATATTTTAATGTTTACTGTAATTACACCAGTTTCTAGATAATATTACAATATGAGTATGGGCTAAGTAATGTTCATTAATGAAGTCGTCTAACAGTGCTGCATCTACAGAATGATAGTTCAATTATTACTAGTGGTCATTGCAGCGTAAAGACATATAAGGAGACAGTACATTTCCTGAGGATTATGTTCGGAAGTTTTTTTATGCGAAAATGTTATGTTTTAATTACTACATCAACCCTATCAGCGTTGTTATCGTTTGGAAAATATAGAGAATTATAATAACACAACGTAAATTCCCAGTATTTGGCCTAATGAAAAGTAAAAAAACTTTTCTGTGTTTCTATGCATTCTTTTCCGCGGGCGATATTTGTAATTCCGTAACAAAAAATGTTGTAACGGAAACATTATTCAAACATAACAACCCTAGTTACTAAAATTTGATTTCCTTTCTAAGAAACTGTACTCCGATATCATAATAAATGTTATATCAAATCATCAAATTCTTCTCTTTTGCTATTCCTTGTTAAATTATCTTGTTATTTGGAGATTATTTTTTTTTGTATTCGAATTCAATAGAGAACGTAGCGTATACACATTATGGATTTACTTATTAGGGAAAATATTATCTATTAAATAGATAAACCCCCTTGATAAACTTCCAAATAACAGGCCACTCGGTATAGTCAAGAATATTACCGTCCTACTTTACTTATCTTCCATCAATAAAACTCAAAGAATAAATTACTTAGCTTAGCTTATAATTAACTGTAAATAAATTAGGGAATCTCATAACGGATGATTAAAAACTTTTAAGTAATCCGATCGCGCGGCTCCTATTTACATTCCACGGTAGCCGCTGGAACAATCTCATTCTGGCAACGACGAGTTGTAATTACGGACGTCAAGTTTTTGTTGCGGTTTGACATGAGAAATGTAATCAACAGATACAAACATCGCGCCGACGTCATACTGATTGACGTTTGACGGGAGCCGGCGCTATATTAAATTTATTTCCGTCTATGACTATACAAAGTGGATTCGCTATCCTTGTTTGTTTTGTTTTTATCAAATTACTGTCGGATTTTCATAATGATTAATGAATTTTCTAGAGAGAAAATAATATTATCTCACTGTTATTTTCCGTATACAAACCTAAATCTTGCTATGTAAAATATATATTTTATAATAATTTTATTGTTACGTAAATTGTTAGTCATGTTGGATTTTTAAATTATCATCATTAGTTTTCTTACCTTCTACAGATAACACTAGAAAACGCTTCAATGAATATTTTAACGTGTTATCAATTATTATCAATATTATTTTTGCACGTTATAGTGATTACGTAACCGGTGAAACGTGGGAGTGTTCTGCATTCCTCTGCCTACTTCCTCGGGGATTACAGGCGTGAAGATACATTATAGTGATATTAAACTTTACAAATCTTGCGTCTAGGCTTCCCCTGTAGATGCTACACCAGGTCATCTATTTGCGCAGATGTAGATTACAAACATACAAATAAAATATAAGACGTTCATCCTTAGTTTCAATTGGTAGCAACTGCATGTGTCAAAATATAAAAATCTCACCTCGCCATCAAAATACAAGATTAGCTTTAAAATTTTGTTAAAAATACGATTATGTCATTCTCATTACTATAATTAACCAAGCATTTATCAAATACCAATTTAATTTTTTTAATTAAGTAATTATAGAACGGAGGCAAGTGCACAATATGACTTAATAGTAAAATATATCATGTTCACTGAGTTATAGATTAAAAAGCTACAGTATTTCTCTCAGTCTACTGAATCACATAATAAAAATAAATGAGTTTATTTTTTTAGAAACTCGGATCGGTCCAGCACTGGTATGCGGCCACGATCGATGCACCACGCCTCGCTCATCTCCCCGTCACGCGATCTGCCGTGCCGCAGCGTGTTTTTTCAGTGGATGAAAGCCCCTATTTATAAAGCCGGCGAATTCTTTCAACGGACCACTGAGTCGGCAGTTTTTGTCTCATGTATAATGTCAGTGGTGCTCGCGATCTGATTAGAGCGCGATTTCTTCCACAAATCCGTTATTACCATTACAATGATATATATACGAGGAAGTGAGCTCAATTAGAAATATAAGTGGAGGATATCCACTTTGAGATCTTTTTAACGTTATTTTTATGGGAAATAATAAAAGAAAATAAACGTTCTTATCCGGCGATCTGAGGCGAGGGCGTGAAGATATGAAAAGCAGCTGTGGGAGGATTACGACAAGATGGAGTCACGTAGACCGCTCAGATGTGATGACGTCACTATCCCGGTGCATGTGCAGTTGCGTGAGAACGACGCTGGAGGTAATTCTGTGTAACGGCCTTACGGTTGGTATATCATAAGCCCCATTCACCGTTAGAAATGCCATTTTTATTTTCCTTCAACAATAAAATGCGACACACGATTTGACTTTAAAGAAGACGTTCGAAAATATTAATTCTGCTGATTTACGAATATGTAGGTATTTGCGCAGAGATCGATGCAACGATATATATAAAGCAAGTTTCGATTTGCTTAAAGATATATTAAGCCGCCAAATGATAAAACAAAACTAGAATAAGATTGAAATACACAGATTCCTACATGAAAGGCCCGAAATAATTAGCTTTTCCATTCGTTAACCACAAAGTGACTTGGAGCGAAAATTAAACTGTTTACATTAACTGGATCCGCTAAAAGTTTCCTTAATTAATCTTTTAAGCTATTTAGTCAAAGAGGTACGGAAATTCTTTGGCCGCTTTATTGAATTCTACAGCGATATAGCCAACTAACAACGTAGGCATCGATATTCGATACTTATAAACAATGCCTTTTATTCTGCTTTGCGAAAGTTGAACATCTATTGTTAAAAGGTATCTGTTTCACTCAATTAATATTTTGTATTAAAACTCCTTCTCTTATCAACTATCCGTGTTGGGAGAGCATGGTGGAAGAAATTCCGGACACCCCAGTGGCTTCCGGAACAGACGGACAACGTTGAAACTTTATATTGAAATAAATGTATTGTATCGTACATACCGTAAAGGAATTACTAGATTTTCCCGTTTGGTCATATATATGTAAACGACAAAATGAAAAAAAAAATATGTAAATGACTTGAAACAATTATATATCCCGCATTATGAAGAAAATTTTACATAAACCTAATTCTGAAGCCGCGCTATAAAGTTGTTCTCATTAAAAGAGTGACGTTAGTGTCCATTGATTTTATAAGACATTTTCTAAAGCCAAGCTCGTAAAATAAGCGATGTAAATTAGCGCAGGAAATAGTCGGGGTGATAGCGAAAATCGAATTATGGATAAAATATCGGAAGTACTGGATGAATCCGCTTTTTTCCCCGTTGAAAATCCTGAGGGAAATTCCAAGCAACGTTGCAAACGCAAAGCCCTCAATTTATGCAGCCAATAACCGTCTTTATGGATTACAGTGGTAACATACGGAACCTTGACCAATTCAGACTTGTTCATCAATTTGATTTTGATAATGATCGTCATATCGTTTATCAGAAGTTATTGTGATAAAATATGCTAGTTATCAATTTATTTGTTTAAATTCAAGAACAATGCTAGGATCTTCACGTCTAGACTCAACGGCATGTCTTAATTTAACTTTTCATTTATTTCAAATAATAATTGAAATAAATGCGTACAGCACTCCTTTACAAATAAATAAAACTGTATTACCAGCTCTGATATTTTAATGCACAATATTTTATAATTATAAATTATGCAATTTCGTATAATTATTTAATTTAATGAGCTTTGAAATCGCAACCAAAATGATATATTACAGTGTAACAGCGAACAGACATCACAAATACATCGCGTGATTGATTAAAATTATTACAACGTACACCGCAACAGTAGTGTCGCACAATCCTATCGTTTGACAAAACCCTGTTTAAACCGTCGCACTAAAACATTCAAGTATTCATTATTGTATACGCGCGTCGAATGCGAAATAAAAGCTCAGCGCGCCGTGTGCTATAGCGCGAATATTTTCAGGTGGCATAATGAAAACGATGAAACCGAATTGAATTTGAACGTACAAACGAACGACAATAGACAAAAGGGCGGCTCGAACTGAAAATATGCCGGTGTTTACGTTATAAACCGGGCCAATCACGTTCGTGGAGCTCGGCGGCGAACTAAACGGCGCGTGCCAACAAAAGAGCTGTAAAGAATGGCCCACCAACACACTCGTGCTAATAAAATAGTTCCGCGCAACAGGTTGCCTGCGCTGCGCCGCAAACACAATGCCAATACTAGGAACTGCTAGGGCTACCGACTTTTCATTGGACTTGGCATAAAACTTTACGTTCGATTATCTCGTTCGTCAAAATATCGTACATTAGGATTTTTATATTTACAATAACATTGCCTTCTATGTTTTATTAATCTATTCATCACCCATCATCGCAGCAGTTTCCGTATGACTCAAGTAGAGAGCACGGACTGTGAAATATTTCCTGTCTTAAAATCTGCCTGATATGGTTCTTCTATATTCCTTACGTGTTCATACGTATTACATAGTTTGATGTCATAATTATTAATAATTTAAGTCTTTATCTGTTTTTTGCATAGCTGCGATCTTTTTTTAATAATGCAATGAGCACTAGGTCCCGCAATTTAACTAAAAGGCCATTGGTCTCAATTCATTGGAAATGTTTTAAATAAATTTGTCGGTATTTATTTTCTATATTACGTTGCACACCATTTTTATACACGGTTCGCTTGATACTCGTATAATTGTACTTCTTAATTTTTACTATAACCTTAGCGTGATCTATTTTATCTCGTTGCAAATTTTCTTACAAACCCATGCCATTTAATACAACTGGTGAAAACCCTACCAAAACGACTCAATACGTTGCTAGTATTAAGTGTAAGCTTCAGACATTGTTTGTTCGCGCTAAGAATCCATGCAATGCGCTCGTATCACACATACGTTTATTTCCTCATACATGGATCTTGCTGCGATTATAACATGAAAAAACAACATCACGCATGGAAGCCCCGAAGGGGTAAGCAGATGAGTGTAGAGTACGAAATAAAATAAAATAATCATTAAACGTTTTATCGTCTCACTGTTCGTTACCAACCTTCTATCAGAATGACAAGGGTAATGACTGATAAAGTACGATTTGGAATTATACTTGGATGCTTTAGAAAATATCATGGAGAAGGTTTATCTGTCTGATATTATAAATAAGTTGTTGGTGATAATTATGACCAGGATTATAGGTACCTATAGATATTCAAATTTTTTTTTATTGTGTGTTTTCGTCTAAACTTGACTGTTTTGTTCTATGAATTGTAATTTTTTTGCAATCGAAATCCTGATTTAGAAGGATAATTCATTTACTGATTTCTGATCTTAGTAAAATAAGTGATTTGTATAATTTAGTAATAGTATCTACTACTCCTGCGTAGTGCTATCTTATGTTTTGTTTGTGGAACCTAGATTGCGGGAGACGGGACCTAAACAGTGATGAAAACTTAATTTGATTGCGTTTACAACCCTTGCAAGCTGTCATCCATACAGGAGCATCTTGCGCCATATAGAAGCATCTTGGAACTTGGCAATTTGCTTTATGGCCGTTGTTAACAAACACACTCACACCTGCAGGGAAATATATACCTATATCTTGTGTGTAATATTTATGATAGCTTTTTTCACTTTCAAGAATCCAAAATATAAGAAGTCGAGATATATGTACATACATCTTACTTAATTTATGAACAACTGCGACAGACAAAACGAATGTAAAACAATTATACATCACTGAACAGTTCAGGTAAGGAGTGTTTATAACACAGAAGCTAAGACGCAAAGACCAGGCCCTTTGATTCCCTGGTCGCGTGTATCTTGCGGTTACACGGAGGATTTACAAGTTTTCTACCGACGCCCGCCGACCAATGTTTCGGTAATATTTATTACGGCTTATCTAACTTTGGGAAATCGGTAGTATCAAAATCAAACTAAAAAAAACATGTACATATGTATATCTGAGGCTAATAGAAAACAATCATTTGCGAAACATTGTTAAGATTTGTAAGAATTATAAAAGGTTCGAGAACGAGATTACATGTATTTAATTATGCGCAAACAAAAGCCTGCGAAGTTTAATTTTAAACCTCAGCCGGCAAAACAATCTATTAAACAAAACAGACAGCACGGCTGCGAAGCGGCAGTAAGTGAGGAGTGACAAAACTTGAGCCGGCGACTAATTAGCAATACAAACATGAATCAGAGGCTATTAGTTGTAATTGAATTGTCGCCGGCGACGAAGTTGACGCGGTGGTAAATTTAAATATCAAGCTTTTAGAGCGCGGTTTTATTAGTGCTTTTACCCGCCAACGTACGCCGTCTCCGATGAAAAATTTCATTAAAAATTCATATTCCAATTTTATGTTCGTATTGCTGTATGATTATACGGTACCACGTACACGGTATAATTAGCGGGCTAATGTGGAAAAGATAACGTTTTAGATGCGAGAACGTTACGTTCATGGGCTATCAAATTTCAATACGTTCATTGTTTTTGAATCGGTTGATGAATATTCATGGAAAACAAATGACGGTAAATTATTACGGCAACTCCGGCCGACTGAACGCCCTCGAGACCGCGGCTCGGCGACAATTTTTCATTGAAATTTTATAAAACACTTCTCTCGTGGCTCCGAGAAAATTATCTCCCCCATTGACTAAAATTTTTCACGGCAAGTTTGACATCAATCCATTACTTTTTTCCATTTTTATCTTGAAACCGCCACGGCGGAGTGGAATTGTGTTAATTGCGAGCTTGGACACTTTCATGGGTACTTTGTGTGTAAAGCGAAAAAAAATACATTTACCGCAAAACCCCACAACGTCAATGCTGAGTTGCGATGAAATGGTTTATTTCATTCTTATTGCAATTATCAAGAGACTGACAACCGCTCTTAAAATTTATTTAGCAGCAAACAAAAAAAACCGAATGACTTTAAAAAGATTTTTCGTGTTTTGAGGATAGCCAGAGTTATATTAAAATGAGTGGGAGGTGGAGTCGTTGATGAAATCTTTGTTTATAGATTAGAGTAAACACAGAGAGGCTGAGTCGAGAGCAGCACATCGCCGCTGCGGCGCGGCGTGTGCGTTCATATTCATTTTATAAATAAACCCAATTAACGGGTTAAGGTTAAGGTGCCGGGTTCAAACCCATGGCGCGCACCTCTTTACAAAGTGCGTTTTAAATTTAAATATCACTTGCTAACGGTGA
>DWMG01000404.1:0-20059 GCA_018244855.1 Elbella merops
CCGGGGACTAGATGTCGTTTGTTACCCGCGCTACATTGTGTTCAAACTGAAGTGGAACATTTTATTTAAATGTGCTTTATTATATTATCAGATCCCTTACGTATTTATTGGCTGGATATGGAGTATTGGTATAAACTGTATTCTATGTAGGTGATCCACAGTAATATCTTAGTGTGTTAGGCGAGCACAATGCAAAATCCGTATTCCTGCAATAACAAGTGAATTGTTATGACATCCTATTAGACAATCATAATATAATATAAAGTGCTAATTTTACATATTATGATCATCTTTTGTAAATTGACTGGTGATTCCTAATTACGAAACCTTTAAAATTCACCATTGACAATATAAATGTTCTTCAAAGCGAGTACCACGTAGTATACCCCGTAACAAAATGCAATTCTTACGCAAACCTTTGTAACAGTGAAACCTCTAAAATTCACCATAAACAACATTGTTCCCCGACGAAGTACCACACGCCATGCAACATAATGCAGGTCTTACGCAAACCGAAAGCGAATAATCGCTATCGATTCGATATCGATGTAGCGCTCGATACGCGCCCCAGTTCGAACGGCACAGATCCCACAGATAGTGGAACCGTGTCAAATGCTGCTGATAAACTCCAACGTGGCTCAACTGATACAGTCGAGATACGTCCAAAATACTTAACCGCTTGATGAAGGAGTTCGATAATGTGTACAAACAGATGGATTGAGTGACTTTACCTAACTAGGACTATACATGTATATCTATTGTTTGTCTATCCATATGTTCATCTTCTCGTTTTGAGAGGAGACCCCTGTCCAACAGTGGAACGGTAAAAGAACTGTCATATAACGAAAAATATAGAACTGTAAATGACCTATGTTTATATGCCGTGTGATAGAGATTCTAGAACATTGTGAATATATATTTTTATATCACTACACCGGTTCCCACTACATACCCCCTATGAAGGAAGTAACGAAGTACATCAAGTCCGAACATAGAGATGTTTGGCGCTTCGTACTCACTCTCTACCTCTTGAATATATATCTGTCAATGATATGATTCATATAGTTCCACTCTGTATCGATGAAGTTCCAAATGTTACTGACTGTAACACATATCAATTGTCAGTGATAAATTTTACAGAACCGACTTGATAATGTCAATAATGATTCTATCGATATCCGAGAGGGCGAGCCTAATGACATTTTGACTGGCCAAAATTGGATGATATTTGAAAATGTACAGAATAATTTATATAAGTATTTTATATCTATACATAGTAAAAACAGTTCTGTAATTATTTTTAAGATATTCAAAGTTAAACCATTACGGCAGTATTTCCTCGAAGAAATGGGCAGTGTAGTACACTCCACTGTTTCACCAGTTACGCTTTAAGTGCCATCATTGAATAGCTGGTGAACCTATTGCCATAGAAGAGGCATCAATAAAGATAATGTAACAAAAATAAGATAATTTAATTCTCACTATAAACACAGCGTTTATTGTGTTAACAACTAAGATTACCTTAAAATCAACAATGTTCAGATTAAAGAAAAAAGTAATTTACATGATAAAAATATATTAAGTTAATAATATTATCTTCCTCACGTTAAATCTGTAACACTAGAGATATTTGCCACTCGATGTTGTCGACCTATCCTAAAAGGGCCCTAGAGTATGGTGTAATAATAATACTTTCTGAATACCTTGTGTGCTTATGCAAGACCATTCTAGAACATCACGACTTACAGAGATCGTTTATATATTCCAAGGATACAAAGATATGATTTTTTGGTTACTAATAGTAGCGCAGTTTCCAGATAGTTCCATCGCGACCTCAGCACTGAACTACGTGTGAAATTGCTTGGAACTGAAGAGCAAAAAGATTTCTGATGCCGTCATCGTCCAACAATAAAATACGAATGAGAGGAACAGTAACAATTCACTTCCGCAGCTGCCCGCGCCCACCGCGGCTCTTAATGATACCACTGACCCCACAAATATCAGGTGGTGTGCTGTGCCATTGTCTTAAACCCTGCACAAAAAACAAATCTCATGTTTTTATTACCATTTGTACCAATCGCCTCAAGACGTATTTGCGGATATTTACTAAGAACCCAAAATTGCCGCACGTATCTGAAGATGATGAATGCAGTCTAAGCACCTGAGATCTGTAAGGTGGAGATTTTTTTCGGTGCTCTCTGCCTTCCCCATAGGGAACCTAGTGTGAGGGTATAAAACAGTAACAACAATTTACAAGATTCTTATTAATATATGAATGAGATATGTAATGAACAAAGGTGTGCAAGTTTTGTTTAATAAATCTGCTGTCTCCAGTTGTACGTACCTAATGGTTTCACGTGTTGGATCATTACATAGAGCGGAAAAACCCTTATTTACCGGGAATAGAGCAGCAATCAAAACTATAAATAAGCCCGCAGCGCGGGCCCGCCCGGCCCGAAACTTACCGCAACAATCATCTGTAATTTGGAGCAATAACTTGTATCAATAATAAAACAAATTGCTCTTACCTGCCCTTACACGCCGTCCGCCATTATACATTCTGTTAATAACTTTTTGATGTCCGCTCCCTACGCGCGTTTTCATTGAATTATCCGTGTTACAACGGTTACAGGAATTGTTACGTTACATAAAATGTAACACTATCTAGACGCCTGTGCCAACCTCCAATTTGCCAGAAGTTTTATAATTATGATGGTGATCGATACAAAATATTAACATGAAAATTAAAGGCAACATAGTTATCATTTGTACATATAAATACAATGGAAGCATCCTTTGGATTTTGGTGTTCGCGTCGATCGTGTTTATACGCGCACCGGTAAATCATGCCGTCGATGATCTCATGTAATGCCGGCGCATTCGCAAAGCGAGCTACAGACGGAGCGATAGCAGACGACGCCATAAAGCGATCTCGAACGCCGCAATAAACAACAAAGTACGACCGTATTAATTTGACGATAACTTTATAATACGACCGGTGGAAGAATCACGAGTGCGGTCCGCGACGCCTGTCAGACCCCGCCCATCGCAACTCGGCCGCTTAATATGTATTAAACTTAATGCCTCCAACCCACCCAATGGGAGGTTAAAGATAAAACTTTAGTTGATGGCTCACCTGATTCCTTGTACGTGGAGTTTTTTACGTTCCAGCCGAGTGTTCTTGGAAGTGGAGTTTTTGTTGCACGAATTAGTATATTACAATGCCGTTCTATAAAACGGATTGTGGAGATAAAAGATACAAGGGTTTATTGTTATTGTGCCTTAACGGCTAGCTGTTACTTTTAAGTAGTTTGTTTAGTATATGTACGTGAATACATATTATGACGCCTATATCCGTTAGAAATAGAGAGAGAGTGCGGATTTCTCTGGCTACGATCATGACTATTGTTTTGGCTCAACTACATTCATTATTATCGTCATTCCTTACTGTTGGTATACGTACTCTGAACTTGACAATTTTTACTGTATGAAGTATTGCTATGTTACAAGTAAGGCTGGTCACAGCTTACGCTGGCCACGCTGGTGATTTTGAACTCGGGACAAGCAATATCGCCGATCCAATTTCCAACGTAAAAATCCAGCCAAGAGTAAGCTTTTGCGGCTTTGCTCGCTACAGGAATTCTGCACAATTTCCGATATTGGTTTTCGTGTACAAAAAATTGGAAGGAGAGACTAGTTGGCACAGCACCTGGCGATGCGGGGCAGTTGGCACGGCCAGCGGAACCACTGCCAACGTGTTAGAGCGAGCCGTGGGTGATTTGGCAACCTTAGCTGTTTCGACACCTCGCTACAAAGGATTTATGTCGTTAACTTTGGCAGGCTGTCTGCTGGAAGCGTGTGCGGCACTAGCTCCTAATGGTATTTGAGAGTGACGTCACTCACCACCAGTTATTACCCCTGCGGTTTACTAATGTTTCAGATCGCGCGCTACCAAATTGTACGTAATGATTCTTGGCCGTAAGAAGATGGACTATGATTGATGGGAAAGACGTTTGAGCGCTTTGTGTTTGACATAAATAAGAGTTCTGTGTGACTTGATTTATAACGTTACATATTATGATTATTAATTTATAGAAATATGAAACTGGCTCAGAAAACCAGGCTCAGTAGTGCGACTTGCGAGTGGCCTATGCTTAGCAGTGGATTGATTTTGGTTGATGAAAATGATGGTGATGAAATAAAACTAAATAAGAAGTGCGCCAGAAATGGTTATAGTACAGTGGTAATATAATTTAGTAAGCAGCTCGCTTTATTTTTAAAATTCTCAATATAAAACTGCTGTAAAGAAAATGTTGGCTCGAACTCTGAATGTCAGAATGTATTATTACTAGCTATATTAATTACCAAAAAAACTGGAACTGTAGGCCACTGGTTGTACGTACGTGACTTGTTCTATCAATATACCAAACACCTGATTTTAGCAATATCTAGGCACTGTCGAACCCATTGCCTAGATATTGCTAAAATTACGTGAAATTATCGTAAAAATTACTTTGATCGACTTCCATTTTCTTATTTGTTACACACGTCACATTGATTGTAATTAATTTTTAAAAATAGTGAAAAAGGTACCATCTCCGATTCGACAGTAATTAACTGTGTTTCAGAGATAACCAAGTAAAAAAACCTCTCGCGTGTCATTAGACCCCTGCGTTGTTTGCAGTGTTCTAATATGCATTTGTGGAAATTTGAATTTTAACTTCCTACATTTAGAGTTGGTATTCGATTGAGTCACGTAAATACTTTACCCCCTCGGAGAGAAAGCGGTCTGGTTTTTTCAAAAGGCTTTTTTTTCGTCAGTCCTACCTGCTGTGCAGCCCCGACAAAAACCGCCGCTGCAGCCGCCTGCACGTGTAGAGTCGGTCGGTGCATACTATCTGTAGCGAGATTCGAGCAATATGTATGAGTGCTTACGGTCTATATGCATTGCCCGCCTGGAAAAACAATTAATATGCAGAAATGATCAAACAGTATTTTATAATTGCATTTTTGCGCTGTTTTTAGTGTCGATATTAGTGCATTGATAATTTTGGGTATACTATCGAAAGTATTGGAGTAATGCCAAGATATCAAAAATACCACATTGCAGTTTTGATCATAATAATGTAAGAAAAAACACTTGTATTATTTGATCTATTTCTATTACTGTTGAAGTATAAATCTACATATGTATTGGTAACATTTAAGTACAAATAATGACCATTTGTTATGTTGACTGAGCTGGATTGTTGGATGCCACTGTGTTCTGCAGGCCACGACGCATTCCTACGTAACATTCAATATATTTGTCCTATAAGTAACCCATTTTAGACTGGATCCTACCTACCTAATTAGATATTGATAAAAAGTACTTTGGACTCATATTAATATATGTATATTTGCTCCTACCGAAATAAAATTTAGTATCAAAATTTATGTAACGCATTGTTAAACCATATTATTTTTTGATTTTTTTTCTATAGCCTTCATTGGCAACCTAAAGTTACTTTCCAAAAAGCAGACTTAGTGTCTAATACCATCAACTGCCCGTTCACCCAGGGTAATGAGAAAGCACGATTTAATTTTGTAAGTTTATATATGTCATACAATTATATTACTCACAAATGTTCAACTAGTCAACATTAAATAGCTTCTCGGTACTTCTACAAGAAATAAAAAATATAATACCCTAACTGACGGAACGTCTGTCTCTGCAAGTGTACATTATACACACTTGATCATTTGCGAAATAGCTCGTCTACCTGTTTCCAACACAAAACAAAAATCAGCCCGACGCCATCCACCAACTTCTCCTTTGTCACCGCGCGTTTTATTTGCGTCTTGCAGTCCTTTTTCGGAGCGCTCGGAATGTGTACTCAGGTCTTTAGGTGCGTTCGTTTCGCTTAAGGCTTTGAATGCAAGTAATTTATTTCAGCGGCGTATAGTATTGAGATTGTAAGGTTTTACAATTTAGTTATTATTGAAGTTCTACACAATTTATATATCTATATATTATGTAATATTGTATTAGTGAATGACGATTGTTCCCCCCGCAAATAGTGGGGTTCTGCAGTGCATATTCAACTTGCTGTCTTACGGCAGTCTAGTTAAGAGTCGTTGTCGTATTCAACGCAACTGTCGCAAGGTTTATACCATTCAAAACTACGTCAATAATGTGCGTTTTAAGATTAAATGTATCTAGCTGTAATAGTGATAGAAAACATCGTCAGGAAACGTCATATTCATGAATTTTCAGGTATATTCTCAAAGGTGTCTGTTGATTGCCAAATCTCGTTTGGTCAACGTGGAAGACTGTGGCTTTAACCTTCCTATCCTGAAAGAAGACACATATTTCAATTCCAACAGTAAAATGATAAGAGTCGAGAAAAGATATACTAGGATTCGTACATTCTTACCGGGTTTCGTCTAAAGAAAATTCTTGGTTTTTTATATGTCTTACAATTCAAAGCATGGGCAAAGGAAGTCACGTAGATATGAAACAGTGCAATGGATACGAATGCGGTTGCAGAGCGTACTTCAGTTTTTTTACAGTTGCGCCGACATCCGGGTAGCCTGTGTAACGAATATCGGGTATTAAAATGGGTGCGAACATATGACCAATCATTTAATTAAGTGTAACCTTTAGAAACATATATAGTTTAAGGTACTTACGTCCTGCTTCTCTTGCTGTTGTGAAAGTGTCTTCAGAGGAAGACTGCTGCTACCATTAACAAAGTCAACGGTATTGTATTTCTAGTTGATGTATAAAGAATAACCAATTGATTATATACACGAAAAATCGTATACAATAATAATTATTATACATTACTTGAGGTGTTCATAGTTACTTGCTCAAGCGCTATACAACACATTCAATTCCAGTATACATTCAAACTTGAAAATGTATAAATCTACATGTACATTTTAAATGTATAAAAACAATAGTACTGTTGTACAATCGCATTGGTTCAAATGAACCTGGCACCGAACTAGTAAATAAACTAAATTTCTTTTTATGATTGAGTAGTCGTGTTTTTGTTCATCAGTAACTAATAACATCGTGCCTATATGATTGTTATAGTTATACGATCACGCCAGTTCCCTTACGGGACGGGACGGGCTTTAAGTGCTAAATATTTCTATCCTTATACACGTGTTAAGCTTCTTTTATTGTGATCACCCTCTTCATACATTACGCCGGTTTGGGAGACTTCTGACTCCCCTACTCTCCTAGTGGGCTACATTTGACCTATTTGATCAAAATAATGAAGTCTTAGTCTCCCTCGGTACTTGCATCCATAAATACATCAAAAAATACAATTGTATGATATCTCGTTACGACTTCATTTTCCATCGTTCGACATAAGAATACAGTTATAGCCAAGTACCCGCCATACAACTGAAATCCTTGAAACAATTTAATATCCAACATTACTTCAACTGTATACCAGTTCCTGGCTTTATAAAAAAAAATAATTAGATCGACGTATTAAAGGCGCCATATAAAGCAATCTCCGGCATCCGGGTGCAGGGAAACGAGTTATACCACTTACGACATAGAACTATTGTTTGTGGCCGTCCTAAGTAGTTCGACTAGTGGACAAAGTAATACGTACCTTAATGTGTTGGTATAAAGTTAATTTTCAATTGTACAAGATTTGGTTAGGCCGGTCACAGTAGAGAAATTCCCTTATATCTAATTGTTTTGTATATCTGAAGCTTTGATAACACAATGTGTACCTTAAACATCTCTGCAACGTCGATCTGTTTTATTTAAAAATTGGTGAATATAAGAGGGCCTTAAAGCAGACGATAAAAGATAGCGAGTGAGAGTACTTATTCTGTTTTTTTGTGTTTTGTTTTAAGTTTTAAGCAAGCTAAAATGTGTAGCTAATAGTGCTCCATATTTTTGTGGCACCACTAACCTAACTGTATTAGTGAGCAGTGGAAACTTTGTTGATGTATGTACAAAATTCCTGTCTTAGATTTAATGTATTATCATCCTTGTATGTTTCCTACATAAAAGTAAATAAATAAAGTGATGGAATAAAGTCGATTTTCAATTGTTTGACGTTCGATTAGGGCGGTCACACTAGAGATCGCCGTAGGTGTTATTGTTTTGTTTAAAGAGTATTTTTGTCGTGATTTTTGTGTTTATGACTTGAGGATTGGACTTCGATAGTGTTGAGTGGTTAAAGAATCAAAAATACATTTTATAAAAATACATTTTCATAATAGAAAAATAGAGTATCGTTTCTAATTGTTTTCGATGTGATTTTACATTTTTGGATTAAATTACAATAGGAGGATGTTGTATTTTTCATAATACTATTCATTAAATTTTCTGTGCTTGTCTAAGAATATTAATATCAATTTATTTGTGTTTATTTATATTTTATGAGCGCTCGATACACTGAAATACATAGAAAAAAAAAGAAAGCTGGTTGCTTAAAGGTACAGCTTATTTTGATTTGCAACTGGAAATGGACCATCAAATGTTTGATGTATACATACATATAAATAAGTTCATAAAAAATAAATACAGAAATAAATAATATAAAATAAATACACAATTGCATATAATATACGTGAAATTGGTGTTTTCCCGTAATATTGAGATGGATCCAAGAAAAACACATTGGAGAAGATACCAACTGCTACTGCAGACATGATGTTCAATATATGTATGACGAAATTTAATACTGCATGCTAAACATCACAAAATTCCTAATATACTGCCACCGGTTGCAATTTTCGTTCCGCATGTATAATGAAAACCATCTATCTACATTTTAATATCATGTATATAATGTTCACATTTTATTCAGATTGAGCGAATCGTTCGTGATAATGCAAAAAATAAAGTTTAAAAACGGGTTATGTTCATTTCGTATGAACATCTGCAGCAGAACCGAGACGTTTTATCACGAGACCAGGTCAAATGTTCCTTCAACAGACGATCATGTGATGACAAATCGATATATGTAAGAACGAAACAAGTCTGTCATGACCATCGCACGTGGATATCCTTAATCTCTGCCTATCTCTATAGGAAATAGCCGTGAAAATACGTATGACGATATCAGCCTGCATCAAGTTGCTAAGTGTTACGTGGACTTGATGAACAAATGAAAAAATAATACAAATTAAAGATGGAAAGATATCCGTAACATCATGCCTGTAGTCTGTCGTACCCCATGTTTCATTAATTTGGTACGTTTAAGTCTCAATATGAAAAAGAATAAAAAACAAGTTCCAATATTGATTGCAATATTTGATCGATTATATTATGTACCGGATTAGCTTACGTATGTTGTTTTAGACAGCTCGGCTAGTTTTGGACCTGTCCGAGCTCCTTCATGAGCGACTTCAACAGTCAGGTCGCGGCGCAGACTGAGTAGTTTCCAAGGTGATAGAATAACCAGGAACGCCTTTCGATTTCACATCCATTCGAAAATTAATACATCCCTTTTCGCATATGCCCCAATTCCACCGAACACCACACACGAAGAAAACTCGCCTAAACTTTCAGCAAAACATTGAAATCACTCTCTCTTATTTCACGAGCCATAAGGTTTAAAATCGCGTTAAATATTTGAGGGTACTTTCAAACATTTGGAATAGGTCAAGTATACACACGCGAAACTCAACCTTATGTTATTGAAATAAGGCTGAGTTTCCTAATGGTAAAATTACTAACGTAGTCTTAATCCGTTTTAATTCTCTATCGGGAGCGCCCTGAGGATTGTGATTAAATTTTGGATTACTCCACTAGTATGTACAATATAGTTAAGGGTGGCAGTGGAATGGGGAAGGCTATTTAAGTATCTAATATCGATGTTTGGACATCGGTTTTTTGTTCTTGGAACATTGATTTTTCGATTTCGAACATCATCTTTCACATAGCCTTAAAAATATCAGTCGTAAATTTTGAGCCAGGCGGCCAGTTCAGCAAAATTGACAAAATACATGCTTGAAATTAAATTCATTTTTTAATTTCTTCTTTTGATTTCAGTTCTAAATACCCATACAAATAACACATTTACCTTTCCATCTAGCTACATAACTGAAAATATTTTATGTGGTTTCACGATTCACTGAAACAGAAGATTGTGATATTGAAAATTTTCAAAAAGGCTTACATGCGTATTTATTTTCTATTTCGAGCATTCCAATTTCACGAACGTTATTATTACTGTTTTCAGATTTCGATAACTGCAACCTCTTAACGGCATTTTTCTCTCATTTATATTGTAGATTATCATTTGTTTATATTATAACATAATCTACAGTAACACATATCACCAATGTCTTAGATCACTTCACATTTTGCCTGTTATATTTGATCGTGAAATGAAACATGAGCTAATTGTCTCTTCTATATTAGGTCATCATTAGCGATAATATTAATAAGTTTAAACTCTTAGTATCATACAAAAGTTTTGGCCATAGCATCTCATAATGAGTATTCTTATAGTTATTCCAAGTTAAAACTTCAACCAGCCCACGAACATCTCCCAAGTCACAAATCAACTCCGACCCATTTAACGGCACGCCTATTCGGGGGTCTTATTCTGGAGAGTCATGGCGATGGTATCGCAACGCGACCGCCTCGCTGATAGATCGCCGGTTCGTCGAGCAAAAAACAAATAGAGCAGACCGTGGGCGTCGGTCTGTGGGACGTACCAGATCTGTAATTCTATGATAAACAGCCTATGTAAATTTTATACAGATGAAACCAATTGACTTTCAACAATACAATCATATTTACAATGTTGATTTAAAATATCGTATATTAGGCGTGTTATACACGTTCGAGGCTATTTTTTTATGTAGCGATCTTAAGCGGTGTAATTTTGAATAACAGAGAATAGGTGCGTAATAGAAAATAACCGTGCAACGAAAAATAACTAAATTAAGTCTCCGGAGAACCATATACAGTTCAAGTTTTACTGCAACTAACCAAACCGTATAAGTTAACTTAGTTTTAACGATTTGCTAGTTTATAGAACCTTCTTATTAAGAAATTATAAAATATCAACACACAAAAACATTTTTAATATAGGTAGTGTTATCTTCAAACCGAACTTACGTTGATCTTCACGACTGAGAACCTTTGAACACTCACTTGCTTTATCTCTTTCGGACATGAAAGAAAAATGTGATAACACTAACACACATGCTCTCGACAGACGATGCCACTCAGCATGTGAACGAGAGGCCACATCCGCTCCACGCTTCCCACACTCAGATCTGGACATCAAAGTAACTCTTGGAATACTCCTGACTACAGTCAATGGTCCACTTGAAAGCCGCTTAGGCGTTTGAAATACGGAATTAGTTCAATTGATTGGTAATTACAAAGTGTTTGCAAAGTGTGGAGTGTCTATCAGTTGAATTTTATATAAATTTAGTGTACATTGAAGAATTATACAATTTTTTAATCGATTCCTGTTTGTTGTTTCGAGGTAGCCGGCAACAAGATTTTCTAACCCAGGGCCCTTGCTGCATGTTTGTTAGTGCTGTTTAAAATGGTTAGTAAATAATTATCTTAACATTTAATCATTGCTACATCGGTTCCTGTAAGCTTAGTAAATTTTAGAAAATATGAAATAGGGTACGGTGGAATGTTTTGTCGAGAAACAGAAGAATATTCTAGATTGCAGGTGTAAGTGAGGTACTAAATTCAACAAATCTATGTATTAACCTGTATGCATCAAGTGAAGATGCAGGATTGGTAGAACATATGATAGAATATGACGTGCTTAAATTCTTTTTTATTATTAGCAGGCTGAAAATGCTTCTTCAATCATTCTTCGCATAATATCGCTAAAGGTTTTCTTCGCGCTGCATTTTATCACATTTTCATGAGAAGCTTCAAAAATATGGAGAAATAAGCAATGAAATGTACGTATGGATACGTGAATTTGCCAGCATTATTCCATATTAAAAATAGTGGTACTCATCGATATAATACGTCTCTCACTGTCTAACCGTATGTATATACCTGACAGAGATGGACCGCTCCCTATAAAGTTACGCGATGTGCAAAGAATGACATCAAGCAATCAGTCACTTTGGAACCGCTTTTAAAATTGGAATAAAGAACTTTTTGTTCGGTTTGTTTTTTTTTCGAGCACACTCCTTTGCACAGAGATGGCGGGTGCCAGTATCAAAATGTTATCTACGTAACTATAAAAATATACAAATATTTATAATACCATTTTGTTATTACTTTCAAAACGCAGCGGAATGTTTTTACAATGATATTGTTAGTAAAATTATTAAATTGCGTTATATTATTACTGTATAATCTTGAAAAATGCGAAACAATACAAGCCAGCACCCAACCCGAACGCATCGGCACAGATGCGTCACGAACGCCATAAACGTGTGCCAGTGTAACTGGAGCCCCCTACTTCTTTTACAGCCTCTTAATGGCCGCAAGGGGACGGTATGAAATACGAGAGGTCCAAGTTGATTGGGAGGGGTATTTGGCGCCAACAGTTCTTGATATCGATCTTTGGCTATCCCTCCACGAGTGCTTTGCTCTGAATTAGAGACCAAATTTATGTCAGGGGCTCCTCGGCACGCCTAATGTCCGCTGGTGTTTTGCTAATAGGTGCCTGGACCCAAATACTCCATGGAAATTTATATCGTACGTTCTGCTTGTGGAATTCTAAGAGGTCTTACGACTAAGAAAGTGAGCTTTGACAGCTTCACTACAGACCTTTACGTAACTATTTTAATAAATGCGATAAGCGATAAATGATAAATGCGATAAGCGATAAATCATTATAAAAATTATTAATTAAATATACAGTAAAAAGTAATTTAATATTAGTAATAGATGTAAGAAATTATAAGGAGTATTATATGTGTGGTTAGCAAGTAATCTTTAAATATTACATTATGTTAGATCACGCAATAGCATCGAGTTAAAACTACTCCGGTCATCTAAAGTTCATTCCGTTCGTATTTAGTTCGTACCGTTCATGCAAAGTGAAACAATTTCCACTTCCCAGTTCAAACGTAGGCAATTTTTGCGATCTAAAGAATACGAGTCACAAGTTATCGGCACGAACAAGTTTCGAGGGATGCCATCGCTTATCTGTGTGAGCACATGTGAGCATGCCTTGGGGCCTTTAAACAATATCCATCTTAAAGTGAACCTCCACCTTTCCCTCGCGTAACCATAAAACGGGCCATAGAGGGAAATGGGCATATAAACCGAGGGCTCAAGTTGTTATGGTCGCTTTTAAAAGCTTCGCCCGATTACTCGCTCGCCTGCGTCGCGTGCGTTCTATTTTCAAACGTGATAATGATAACCGGATAGTTTGAACGCACCGTTCTGTGTTATGCCACGGAGTATATAAATTACACTGAACTATGTTAATGTGTTGGAGTAATCACTACATTTTTTTATATTCCTGTCTTCTTGATATCTCGAAATAAACTATAAAGCAGTATGTATTGTTAAGAAATTACAAATACTAATATAATATACAAACACGTTAACAAACCTATAGCATGCGTTTAACTTTGTCTTCATCAGTGTAACAAAAATAAAATTTTGGTGGCAATGAAGTCACTAAAAATGGAGCTACAAAACGCTGCAAACAATTTATTCTGCACAAACTTTACCAGAACCACAGACCGGACCGCAAAACGGCTTACGAGTCATGGCCGCAGGAGGAAGAAAAAACGAAACTCGGTTCCAAATTCAAACTGTGACCGCGCTGCGACCCAGCCGCTGTTTGCTTTGCAGATTACTAAGACTTGGGTAATGTTATTTAAATTAATGTTAATCCTTTGTTTTTGTTAATTATTTAGTTAAATCATATACCTAATAAGAATAATCCGTCTACGGTACCAAGATTGCGGCAATAGGGCATTTATTGTTTTTATTTCATGAAAGATCTCAAGAAACATTATTATAATAACGGTTTGATTGGTTGATAATAATTAATTAAAATTCCCTGAATTTAAATAAGACTATGCCATAATTAAATCAAGAAGAACAAAAATGAACGACGAGTTACGTATAAAGTTATAAAACGCAATGCACATATTTAAATTCGGAAATTCATAGTCAAATACCATGTGACCCGACCCTTGTTTGCTTTGCGGATTAGACATTGCGTAATGGCGGCCAAGATTTTGACGCGCATTGAGACACGCGGCTGTAAAGTCTTAAATCTTTTTTTATGTGCAATATGTATTGTGCCAGTGAGTTATTTAAATTTAATTGATTTATAAGCCATTTACTATTAAAAATACGTCGCTTACTCATTTTACTAATAATAAATTGTTAAATGAAGATTTATTCTTTTTTTCTCACAGGTTTTAAGCATTAAGTCAGTTACAAGTTATTATAAAAACATGGTTTGCGAAATATCATTTAATATTGATTTCGACTGTATTCAAACCATACGCTATGCGTAGCTAGCAGAGTGGGAAGCACAGCCGCTCACTTCTCAAGTCCAACGCCTTGGTGTTTCTGTAGGTCAATGTTGGCCGAAGGGCGTGGGAGACGAGTCACAATGGCTTCGTGTATAGTTGAATTTCTCATTTGCAATGTTTAAAACTGACGATTGAAACTCACAATGGAATTGGTAGTATTAAATTTTATATTACGCCATTCATTTCTATTGACTTTTCAGCCGCAATTATAGTATGTTTAAAGATGTCGGACGTGCCTCTGTGTCCTCCATTCAGCGTGTATGTACAATTTTATAAAATATACATGAATGTCATTGAACCTCTGTGAGAATTGTGCTTTTTTATGCGTCGAAATAAAACATTACTGCTTTGTTCATTAGTCTATGCAAGAGTATTAGGTTTCTTTATGTACTTCGGCAAGAATCGAACCCACAACGTCGCGCAGGTATGGCCACAATGGGCAAGCAAGTCTTACAAATCCAAATACATATACAAGCTTTGTCTATTTTAGATATTGCAATTAACCTATTATTTAAACCAAAATTGTATTTAAAAAATCCAAGCAACATTAAAAAAAATGAAACAAGTAAAGCAACAGAACTCGTGTGGAGACCATTTCATTTTAACGAAGAGTAATTTTGAGAGCTAGCGCCGCGCCTGGCACCATAAGTCCTGATTAGTGGTAATGGGAGGGTGGGGAGCGACTATTAGCTGGCCGGCCAGGTGGGAAGGGTTGCCACTGTCATGCATGAGAACACACGCGGGCTTACTCAAATTTCAGTTTTTTGTTTCTATTAAAAGTACCTACATACTTTTGTAAATGTACATTCTTATTGCCAGTTTCTTTTAAAATTTGTCATCATCAGCGAGTACCACTTATCTCTATCCTTACACTTATGATGTTTCTCTGCTTCATCATTCTCTTCATACACGCACTCTGGTTTTGGGATGCTCTTAATGTTTCATCTATCTTTGATATAGAAAAAAAAGGTATTCACAATGTTCTAGTATCGTCCAATTTGTACATGTAACGTATATAACTGTAGAATATAATTTAATATACATGTACATTGTCATCGGCCCTTTTATCGTTCCACTGTTGGACGCAAGTTACGGCTCTTCTCGTATCTAAATTACACTACGGTTAACATAGAAACAGTAATATTGACCTGTAGAATTTCTCTCCCACCAGACGCAGGTAGGTGGGCGTACATTACTGTGGAATCCATGGTGTTTTACTGGAATCGGTTTCACGCCCATCGTTCATGGCGCCGCAGCGCCTGAGAACACTGATGGCGTTCAATTTATGTTCCGGTTTTGTTGTTTATGGGGATGAATTCACGTCTATATCAAGGAAAATTGTTGGAGCACGATTGTTAAAATATATTGATTATGTACATAACAGTATATACTGTTTTGAGATTCTTCGTATTCATTCATAACGATTAACAGTTTTAACATGAAAACATGTGCAAAAAAATTATAAGTCTCTAATAAGGCTATGTGGGTTCCAGTGCCACTGGCGACGACGTACGCTAACAATGCAGACGAATTTACACTAAAAATTACATCCAACACATAATTTCACCATCCATATATCCACTGGAAATCGAAATTGGATCCGGCTCCGTAAATTGACATTATAAGTATTCCTAATGTGAAATCTTCATTACATTCGGATATCTGACAGTGTCACGGTATACTACCGTGATTCATACAACATTCATAAAACATTCACTCATAATTCAACTAGAACATATTATTAGACACCACACAACTTGTGTTTTTATATGTCAAGATAATCCAAGAAAACTATCAGATAAGTAATGTAAGCTCGCAATATAGCGACTTTACGATTATCACTCAAATGATGGTCACTCACACATTGCAGAAGCATAAAAGTCACAACAAGGTCCGAGATCTATGCCGCTTAAAACCTTCTTGTGTTATCAAATAAAGGGGAAAATGCTTCCTTTTTTAAAATTTCGTCATCGCATATAGTTTGAACTTTGTTACAGCGCTTTCAAATAAGTGGACGTTTAATCATACATGTTATGAACAAGCGCTTAAAAGTCCGACGCGTACCGGCACATTATGATCGTTACAATGCCGATATATGCGTAATGCAATAAATTTTTTACTTTATATCCATAATTAATGTAAAGTCTAAGTAACTGGTTTTGGTATAATGAAATAACGAGACTAAACTGGTTTTGAATTTCGAAATAAACGCAAAAGTAAATTTTTTCCTTTAGTTATTATTATATGTATTTTGATTATTCTGTTGTTCATTTAATTATTATTTATTTAATAAAGGATTTTTAGACTATTATTATTTTTTCTGTATTTATGAGTTTATTACTTTAAATTTTCGAATATTTATTTCTTCCATAATATTATGTGCATATCGTAAAACTAAGTTATTAAAAACTGTTAAATTTATGGATAAGGATATATACTAGGTAATTATAAATTTTATTATCGTAATAATTCAAAAATAAATACATTTTTAGTATGAAATGACGAAATATCACTATTGAAACGATTATTACTTTTGAATAACGTTAATAAAAAAACCTACGAAAGATCCAATAACAGTTGAAACTTTAAAAACGTCACTAGGCATTTAAGCGATGGCTGAAAGTTAAAAATTAAGCAGTATCCAGAAACATACATAGATCATTTTAAACACTTTATTTACATACCTATGTTTATGAATAAAATGATAGAGGTCTGTCGCTGTGGTCGCATTACGTAAATTACGTAAAATTACTACTGAATTTCTATCAGTTTTTTATTTTTAATCTTTAGAGGTTCTGTCGAAAATGATACGATATATTTATTTAATAATACGTTATTAATAAGGCGAAATTTTTACAAAAAAAACGATTTTTACGTTGGCGTCTTAACTGTTCGAAGAAAAAATAAAATACAAAATAATCTCGATTGAAAATGTGTTAATTAATATTTCACAAAAACATTACCTATATTAAATACTATAATTCGCAAGAGCGTGTACTTCTTTTTTAAATAATAATAATAATAATAATATTTATTCACTGAACATGGTTTACATGGAGGTATTATTAATAATTATAATTATACTCCATGTTAATATTAAATATTTGTTATATAACTGTATATGCAATAGGCTCATCACCCATTCCATAGTGGGACGTAACCGGTGAAACGTGGGAGTGTTCTGCATTCCTCTGCCTACCTCTTCGGTGATTACAGGGGTGAAGTTACGTTTTTTAAATGTATATGCAGTGCTCATGTTACTTGTAACATTCGCCGTAGTTACACAAACATCGGAAACTAAAACCCAATGAACTCGTGACGCCGCATAATCCGCCCGTGGCGCGGCATAACTAGTTCGATTCCCCGTGATTCAGCCAAGCACGTACGGACACTGGACTAATGAATGGTATATGTACGTCTGCAAGGCCTCATTGCATATGAAACGTTTACTTATGAGGGTTGTTCATTCGTATGTAGCTCTAGATGGTTCCATTGGGATGTTTTTCCTAATGAAGGTAGGTGGTTATACACCATAGACAAAATATCGTAGACTATACACTATAGATCACAGACTATAGACCATAGACATAGACCATAGACATAGACCATGGACTATAGACCATAGACTCGATACATAAAAGATCGCTGATTGATATACCTAGCACATATGTAACACTTGCCAGTATTGTTGGACTGCTCCGTGTGTGCGTCTGTCTGCCATACCCTTCAAGAGAGGCACAAGTTGGCTATCGCCCTTCTATTGTAAAATTATCTCCGTTGTGATAGTAGGTTTGCTTAAATTACGCTGCGAGCGGCACTTAATTCTAAAGTTGAAATAGTTTAAGCTAATTTGGTTTTTTTGCGAAACGCGTAGAGAAATGTCACTATGTTAATATTCATATATTTAAAAACAATTTACGTAAATCCCTATGTTTTTTATTAAGTTTTGGGGACTTTTCAGACAATTTTAATTTAAAGCACAAAATTTAAAAAAATCTAGTAAAAAATTATATGATGAAAATGCAATAATCACAAAGTTATTCTTGTAACCGACTGACAATTTATCACTGGTTCAAGTAATCAGTACAAAAAACTATTCATGTATTATAGTCACTAAATATAACATCAATAAACTGAGTAAAAACGTACTTTTATCTTAATATATGAAAATGGATGTTTGTATGTCCTTTATAGAATCGTAAACTATGCATTTGATCATGTGAGATCTTTAGCAAAGTTGTTGTGCATGAGCCCACGAAGGTTTCTGAGTTGGTACTTGGTACCTACGACCAATTTGCGACAGATGGCGCCACTGTCATTCCAATGAATTTCGTATATTACCGTGACAATTCATGTTGATTTGAATTGAAACTATAAGCGTGTTAAAAGCAGCGAAGGAATGATAACGTTTTGAGTTGTGGGTGCCTTATGCGGTTAATGTAAATTATGATATTTATGTCAGTTCATTCAGTTTCCGGTGCGACTCGCTTTCGCAATGACTATCGACACAGCACAAGGACAATCGTTGCAAGTGTGTGGATTAAATTTAGAGAATCTATGCTTCTCACATGGGCAGCTCTATGTGGCCTGCTCACGCGTCGGAAAACGGTCTCATTTATTCGTTTACGCACCAGATAGAAAAACAAGAAATATCCTGTATCCCACAGCACTTCAATAAATATCGAATTGAAACGAAACGCTGCAATGTCACATTTTTTTCGAAATGAACAAAATAAATAAAATGACTCAGGATGAATTGAATATTTGTGTAATGTCTTTACTTCAAATTTATTTTAGTCGGTGGCGTAGCAACGCGCGCAGGGTACAGCTAGTAATATGAATAAAATTGTTGTTGGAAGGCATCTTATAACTACGATATTACAACAAAAATCTCCGGTATCCAACGATTAAAAACAAAGCTCTTCGTGTTAAAAACACGTATTTTTATAAAATCATCTGTCCCTTTTTTCATATGATACTTTGTCATCGACGTTATTACCCCCACCTCGCGTGCTCGCAGATACCGTCATATCAACGGAGAAATATCGTCTGCGCATCCAATATCACGACATCAGACCAGTGAAGTGTGCGATTCAACGCGCTCCGCGTCGAAGCAACGCACCCTGCACCCCATGCACTTAAAAAAAACAACCCTACAGCCGGTGGTTGTAATTTAAAGTAAACTGCGCGAATCGAATCGCCCAACTAAAGCGAGCCCGGACGCAGTTCCCGAACGCAGATTTCAATGTTTTACGAGAACGCCAGCGCCATTCTCGGGAGAGCCGCCCCCTCCCCCGCGGCCGGTGTCCAAACGACCTAGCCGGGGGGACGTGTAAAATGTTTCGGGTCTAAGTATAATGGACATGTTTTATACCGACCCCCCCACATTAAGGCGCGCCCCGTATAAAACGCGTAATAGAATTTCAGCGATGACGACTGCCTCCCCCCTGGTGCCCATCTAACATTGTTAGCGGGGCGCATGCGTCGTGCCATCAGCGGAATGCGCGGTGCCAAATCCCTGAACGTTGGCCCATCAACCGAGCTTCCTTTATGTTTGCTCAACTCCTCTCCTACGCCTTAGGAATACGTGAGCACT
>DWMG01000405.1:0-20054 GCA_018244855.1 Elbella merops
AAAATATTAAGAAAACAAACAAAAAATAAAAATATAATTAAATATCCTGATTTAGTAAATCGTAAATTTAATAGTATGGCGTCCTGTGTCCTGTACGATGAACCGGCAAAAAACAATCTCACAAGAGTTTTGCCGGTTCATCGTGCGGGGCGCTTCAAAATATTTTTTCTGTTATATTCATTACTTTTTACTAAAAAATATCATTTATTAGTAGCGGTTAAAAATTCTTTGTTGGGCGCTTTTGTTCTTGGGATATTTTTTCATTTACTCCCAAGTGGCGATTGTTGTGGTTTTGGTGTAGGTTCAGGTTTATTTCCTCCCGCGTTTTCAATTATTTGGTTTTTCACAACTAATTAATGATGTTGTACTTGTTGCTATTAATCCAATTGATCATAAAATACTAAGTAACTTTTTTCTGTTCCATTTCTTTTTTAATTATCTTCAATGATATAATTATACTATATTTTTAAAGGTAGGTGTAAATTAATGAAATATATTATTAATTAATAACTATAATTTAAGCAATTTACAAGCAAAATAGCAAGATTTTTAAGTAAAAATTATAAAAATAAATATTATTGGAAATTTTATACCAAACGATAACTTTGCGCGGTCAAAAATTAGTTATACTAGTAAAACAAATTAAAAAATGATTATATAAATGATAATATATATATATATATATATATATATATTGCACAATTGCCTTGCTATAAAATTAACAAACATAAATTGAGTAATTTAAGAAAATAGATGGAGAATAAAATGCTTAAAAAAGGTAAATCAAGTTCGTGATATTCAATAATATCATTTTCAATTTTTAAAATCCGCCGTTCAATAGCAGTTAGAGTTTTAGTGTTGTTATCACTTGTTTTATTTAGTGCAATTGCGATTACTCTTTTTTTATCTTCAAAGAATATTTATGATTTTTTAAAAAATTTTCAATATGGGGTGTTTATTTTTAATAATATTTTATTATTATTATTTGTGTTGTTGGTTATCATTAAAATTTTTGGTCGGGAATTTGAAGATGGGACATATTTACTTTTAATTTCCAAACCATATTCTAGATTTACTTTATTTTTCTTAAAATTAATTTCACTTTGAATTTTGATTATCTTTTTCTTGGGAACGATTATTTTATTTGCTTTAGGAATTGGCTATATTGGTTATTTAATTAATAATGATTGAGAGTATTTACAAGTTTATCAAAATTTATTATTGAAATTATTTTTATATTCTTTAGCATTATCTTTTTTTGCATCAAGTGGTATTTTATTTGCGGTAACTTTTTTAAACTCACAATTAGTTTTATTAATTGTTGTTATTTTTTGTAGTTTATTTTTAGTTGGTGGGATGCCATATTCGTTAATTATGAGTTTAGCTAATACAATTGATTTGTCATTTGCTGACACTAATATAACTAAGCAACCCTATCCTGTGCATATTATTAAAAGTACAATTAATTTTAAAAGAAATTTAGAAAAAAAATTAATTAAATATGATAATTTAACTAGAAAAATTTGAGATTTTTATAATTCATGAGATTATGATGATTTAGATAAAGTTTTTAAAACGCGAGACTATGAAAATATTACAAGTTATTCTACTTTACGAATTAAACGATTAGAATTTTATCAATCATTAGGTTTAACAAAACCAAAAGAAGCTAGTTATACAATTAGCCAACTTAATAAGTGAGATAAAATAACAAAATATAAATATGATAATAAAGATGAAACCGTTTTTGAAATTATTAATAAAGTTGGCGGAAGTAATCTTCAAATGAAAGTAAACTTTGCGACAAATTTCTTTTTTAAATCACCAGGAGAATTAGATTCAGATAATGAAATTCATCAAGAATTACTTGACGCCATTAACTTTATTGGAAGAAATGCAAAATCATGAGACTTGTATCTTAAAACTAATGATTTAAATGGAAATTCATTATTTTACTTTGATTTAGATAAATCCTATTATAGCTTAACATCATCTGATAGTAAAGTGATAACAAAAGAACGAAAGTTGTCTGAGCCAAACGGATTTAATCCAGTAAATGTTTTTCGTTCTGAATTTGCTCGAACCAAGATATCGCCGATTGATTCAGAATATAATAATGGTGTTGAGTTTCAAGATTGAATTATTAATTATTTTGGAGCCGAAGATAGTATTGAAGATGGTTTTGAAATTAAAACACTTTATGTTTTAAGAGAAATTGAAATTAATATTTTAAAAAAAATAATGGATTATAAATTACTTGAAGCTGCACCAATAAAAATAAATAACGAATGACAAAAATATGATAATTTAATCCAAACTTATAAATTAATTTCTAAAATTAATATTATTGAACATTGAAATCAAATTTGAACAAGTTCTTTATCATATGTTCCGTTTTGATTTGAACCACTGCAGCGAAGTAATATTGATTTTGGTATTCAAAACAATTATTTAATGAGTTATCAAGATTTCCCGATATCACCACAACAAGATAAAAAAGTTAATATTGATGTATCATCATTTTTAAATATTAATTTATTGTTATATGTTTATTTAGGAATATCTGGTTTATTTTTAATTAATGCTTATTTAATTTTACGTCTCAAAAATATTACTTAAGGCAAAGGAAAGGAGATATTAAAACATGAATAATAATGCATTAGTACTTGGGGGTGTGGCAATTTCTTCGCGTAATTTTAGCAAAAAGTTTAAAAATAGTATTGTTGGTCCATTTAATTTTAATGTTAGTCATGGAAAATTACATACCCTTTTGGGTGCTTCTGGAAGTGGAAAAACAGTTTTCATTAAATCTTTAATTGGTGGTTTAAAGGGCTTTCGTGGTGATATTACAATTTTTGGTAAAAAAGCAACAAAAATTAGTATTAAAAAAATGATTGGTTATGTTCCTGAGTTTGTTACTTTTCCTGAAAATATTAGTTCTTATAATTTTTTAAAATATTTAGGAAAAACAAATGGTTTACGAGGGAAATATCTTCGTGACCGCATTGAATATTTAATGAAATCATTAGAAATTTGAGAACACCGTGATAAAGATGTTAATTCATTTTCATCAGGAATGAAAAAAAGAGTAATGATTATTCAAGGCATTATTCATGATCCTGAAATTTTAATTTTGGATGAACCAGAAGCAGGATTAGATATTAATAATAGAAAAAAAATTATTTTTTACTTAAAACAATTAACACTTCGCGGTAAAACTGTCTTTTTTTCATCCCATTTACTAGATGAAATTAAAGACTATATTGATGAATTTACAATGGTAATGAATGGAATTCAAATTTATACAGGGCAATTAGCGGCATTTAATATTAAAAATACTTATTATATAGTGACTAATAATCCCCAAGCAATGATTCGTTATTTTAATTCAAACCGATTGCCAAATTGATATGATCGAGCAAATAATTCGTTAAATTTTGTTTTAAATTCACCATTATATTTATATTATGTCACTCAATATGCATTAAAAAAACAAATTAAAATTGCTAAAATTAGTGAAGTTGAATTTTCATTTGATTTTCTATTACAAAAATTAAATATTACGCTGCCCCCCAATATGACTACTAATCGTAAATTACTAAAAAACAGTTGAAGAAATAACAACAAGGTTAATTAACCGGCATAAGTTTTAAATGTATGTAACAAAATTAAAGAAAGTAATCTTTAAAAATATTTTAATGGGCATTAAATGTGTTTTTTTATTATAATTAAATTAGGTCCAATATTTAAAAAAAGAGCAAATTGTATGGAATTTGATATTTCAAAAGAAAAAATTGAAAGTACAAAAATTAAAAGCCATTTAAAACACAATTAATTTTTGCAACAAAATTAAATCAAATTACGGGCAATGAGGTATATCTAAAATTAGAAAACTTACAACGCACCGGTTCATTCGAACTACGTGGGGCGTTAGCAAAAATGATGGAACTAAAGCACAAAATAATTTCAAAATGAGTAGAAGCAGCAAGCGTCAGGAATCATTCGCCGGGGTAGTATTTATTATTTTGGGGTTTTTAATAAAATTAAGTAATTAGAAACAAATTAAGTTTCGCTTAATTAAATAATAATAATACCAAAATTTATAAAAAATTTCAACTTTTTTAAAAAACATAATTTTTAATTGAAGAAATAATTTATAAATTTATGAATTTATACACACTAAAAAATACTTTTTAAAGTTATTAATAATTTTAAAATGTTTTTTAGGTATTTGGAAAAAAGCTTAGGTTTTATAAAAAATATAAATAAAATAATTAAATACAAATTAAAGTAATCGCTTATCAGAACGATTTTTTTATTTGCATTATTCATCAGATAGTATCTTTAAAATTAAAAATTAACCTATTTTACAAACTAGTTAATTTTTATAATGTATGGGTTAAGATAAATTGGACAACAATAATGTATAGTAAAGATTATAATTAAATTATAATATAATGGAGGTTTAATTACGGCAAATAATCATTATACCGATGAATTTAAAAAAACAAATTGTTAGTCTTTATAAAATAGGTAAAACTCCTGAACAATTAGTCAATGATTATCAAATTTGTAAATCTACAGTTTGGAAATTAGTTCATCAATTTCATAACTCAGGATCATTTAAAACTAAAGATAATCGCACCCCATAAGAAAATGAATTAATTGAGTTACGCAAAAAAGTTAAGCAACTACGAATTGAAAATGATATTTTAAAGCAAGCAGCACTGATAATCGGCAAAAAATATTAACCATTAAAAATAACAAAGCAAAATATACAATTACTAATTTATGCAAAGCATTAAAATTTGATAGATCAAAATATTATTATCAATTAAACAATTAAAATTAAATAATTCTAAGAAAACTCAATATGTTGATAATGCAGCTATCATTATTTTTCTAAAAAGTCGTAAAAATTATGGAACAAGAAAAATTAAAATCATGCCAGCTCAACAAAATATTATATTATCTCGTTTAAAGATTAGCAAAATAATTGGAAAATATAACTTAATTTCAAATTATACAAAAATCAAATACAAACACTCAAATACAAGCGATGTTACATATAAATATAATAATTTATTAAATCAATAATTTAATAATTATAAACTACATGAAGTTGTTGTCAGTGATTTAATATATGTTTTTATTAATAATAAATTATATTATATTTGCTTTATTGATTTATTTAATCGCGAAATTATTAGTAATTATGTTATTTTACACAAAGATGCAAAATTAGTTAAAAATACCTTTAATAAAATTAATTTTACATTAAATGATATTAAAATATTTAACACCGACCAAGGTAGTGAATTTAACAAAAATCTTATTTATAACTTTTTAACTAAAAATAACATTCAAAAGTCTTACAATCAGGGCGTTCTTATGCTAACGCGGTTTCTGAATCTACATATAAAATTTTTAAAACTGAATTTATTAAAAATAGAACTTTTAAAACTATTGAACAATTTAAGTTAGAATTATTTGATTATATTAATTGATATAACAATATTATAATTAATAGTAAATTAAATTATTTATTACCAGTACAATACAGGAATTTTTACTCTACATAAAATTTGTCTAAAAAAGTATTGCCATTCAAATTGTTATCATAATTTTAATGAAGTTGATGAAAAAGATCAAGAATATTTTCAAAGCAAAAAACAACAAACAAGATATTAAACTTAAATAAAATGGAAAATAGTTATATACCTTTCTAATAATTATGACAATAGTTTACTTTAATTTTACTTAAATATATGGTATGATTTAATTATAAGAAAAGCGGGCATATTGATATGGAGGGTATCGCATGAATGATAATGATCCAAAATTTAGTGTAGAAAATGAAAATAATTTTAATTCATTTGAAAATAACAATAGTTTTGGCAATGATAATTTATTAAACCAAAATGCACCAGTAACACCACTAACAAAACCAATTAGAGTTACTGGTAATCCAAAAAATTTTAAAACAAAGACTAATCCACCCCTTAATTCTTCTTACATTTCAAAAGCCTTGGGAATTAATGGGACAGAAGTTAAACCGCAGCACAATAAACCGATTTATCAACCAATTATTTATCAACCATTTGTTATGCCTATTATGGCTAATCCAATGAATACGACGGGAGTGGGAGCATATAACCCGATGATGGGTTATCCGCAAATGTTTCTTTGTCCAATGATGCCGCAATTTCCAATGATGATGGGTTATCCGCAAATGTCACAATATCCCGGAATGTTAACTTATCCCCCAATGGCGGGATCAGAAGTAGAACAACAATTTGCTGGTCAAGATTCTAATTTCAATAAAAGACAATATTCGCAAGATTCAGCCCGTCATTACGCAATTATGAATCCAGATTTGATGAAAAAACAACAAGGTATCAATAATGATTTTGATGATAATTTTGACGATACGTTTAATGAGGAAACTCCTTTTGGTTCAAACCACGATTTTAATCAAACAAATGACTTTAGTGGTGCTAATTTTTCTGGTAAAAATGATTTTGGTCAAGGAAATTCAAATTTTGGACCAACACCAGATTTTAATCCAGAACCAAGCCTTAGTTCATCGCCTGATTTTGATCCATCATATGGTTTTAATAATAGCAATTTTTTGGGTAAAATTGATGCAACAAAAATTCCATTTCAATATAATAAAGAAACAAGCGAGCGAAAATTACCGGTTTGAGCAATAGTTTTAATTGTTGTTCTATTACTTTTGGTTTTGGCGGTTATAACAATTGTAATGTTGTATTTTAATATAGAAGCAGTTCATGACTTAATTAATAGTTTATTTGTTCTTGGTGTACCATTTGAGCCATGGTTTTAAAAATGTTATTAAATAACATTTTTTTATTTATCTTAATAAAATAAAAAAAATATAGACAAGGGATAAAATATAGATTTTTAACTATTTGTATGCTGTAAAAATAAACGATAAAAAGTTAATAAAATTATAACAAATTAAAAATAAAAATTAATAATTACAAAAAATAACAAAATAAAAATATTATTTTTAATATTTATTTTCAAAATTATAAAATTAAACATAACAAAAAAATAGATTTTATTAATAATATACAAACATTAATTTAATTTGAAAAAATTTTTAAAATGTTGTTTTGATGTAAAATTTTCCAAACAAGGTATAATTATAGTATTTAATATATATAAAATAAATTTTAATCTACTACAAATATTAATTAATGGCTCATTTTGACCCAATCACCGCCTTATATCTTTATTTATTCTTTCTGCTAATGCTTTCTGATGAGGTTTGCCGTAATCACAAAAATATACTCTTATTTTAAATTTTTTTTCTATTGTTTTTCATCTATAAAATTCTTTTCCTCTATCGGTTAAAATACAACTAAATTCACTAACACCAATTTGGTCAATCATTTTCATTAAAATTGTTAACACAATACTTGCCTTTTTGCTAAATAAAATATCATAAAAAATTATTTTAGATTTATGATTTACTAAAAATAACAAATGAAAATTACCACAATCAAGAGTATCTATTTCTAAAATTCCACTAAAACTTAAATCATCCCCATAATCATTTAAAAATTGCTTATAATCTCTAATATTAAGTAATTTTCCGCGATTATCATTTTTTTCGCCATTTTTTCTTTTTCTTTTTTTATTTTTAAAATATAACATTTTTTTAAATTAAAATAACCTAATATAATATATTTATAGATTGTTTTAAAACATAAACCAAATTTTACATTATATTATAATTCATACGAAGTAATAATATTTTGTGGCGAACGACCGCAAAATAAAATATTGCTTTGTTTGCATAATTTAAAACACCCATAATTAACTTAAAAAAGTTAACTAAATTAATAGTTAACTTTTTATAAGAGTTGGCATTTACAATTTACAATTATTTAAAATTTGAAAGGTTTTTACTTGAAAAATTTTTTTTAGGTTGTTAATTTATTTTGCTTGTATTGTTTTTTTAAAATCTTGTAGTTTTAATGTACTATTTTTGATTTTAAAAAACCAAACAACAAAACCTAAAATTACTAAAATATTATTTTTATTGGGTTTTTAAAACAATTATTTTTTTTCATAATTTTTTTATCATATTGACAATTATTATCTTTTTCTTCTAATATAATTTTAGTTTTATCAACAACATTTTGTTGATGAATTGAATCGCTTAAAATATATGCACGATCAAATTCAGCCTTATTTTCATATTTGCTCCTTATAGGATTAAATGTGCTAGTAATAAATAAAATTAATGAAAATTTAATTTTTTTAATTATTTTTTTTTAAAAATTTATTTATCACTGCTCACTTTTTTAATTAGTAACATGATAACATAAAAAAATAATTTTGTTAAGGTTTTTTTATTTTTTCAGATGATTTTATTTTTAAATAAGGTAATATTTAAGTATATGATGATATAAAATAAGGTGAAAATGATGGAACAATATCTCAATATGGCTCGTTTTATTTTAGAACACGGGCAAGAAAAAGATGATCGAACAAATACGGTAACAATTTCTTATTTTGGTTATAAAATGCGTTTTAATTTAAGCGAATGATTTCCACTTTTAACAACAAAAAAAGTTTATTTTAAATCAGTAGTTTATGAATTATTATGATTTATTAAAGGCGATAATAATGTTAAATATTTAGTAGATCATGATGTTCGAATTTGAAACGAATGATCATATGAAAAATATCAAGCATCAGCAAAATATAATAATGAGACACTAGCTGAATTTGTTGAAAAAATTAAAACTTATGCAAATTTTTCTGCTGAATTTGGCGATTTAGGACCATTATATGGGAAACAATGACGAAACTTTAACGGAGTTGATCAATTAGCAAAATTATTAGAAAATTTAAAAAAGAATCCATATTCACGTCGTCATATTAGTGCTTGAAATTCGGCAGAAGCCGATGATATGGCCTTACCGCCATGTCATACCTTAATTCAGTTTTATGTTTCGAAAGATAATAAATTAAGTTGTCAATTATATCAACGTAGTGCGGATGTTTTTTAGGAGTTCCTTTTAATGTCGCAAGTTATGCTTTATTAACCCATTTAATTGCCCAAGTTGTTGGTTTAGGTGTTGGAGATTTTGTCCATACTTTAGGAGATTGTCATATTTATAAAAATCATTTTAATCAAATTAAAGAACAATTAACGCGTTCTACGCGAAAATTAACAACTTTGAAGTTAAATAAAACCATTACTTCGTTATTTGATTTTAAATTTGAAGATATTATGCCGGAAAATTATTACTCATCCCCATTAATTAAAGGAACTGTCGCAGTATAATGATTAAGTTATTATCAGCAATAGATGAAAATAATTTAATTGGTCAAAATAATCAATTACCATGACATTTAAGAGAAGAATTATGGCATTTTAAAGAAACAACATTGGGGCAAACAATTTTATTTGGTCGGTTAACTTGTTAAGGAATTGGACGGCCATTACCGAAACGAAAAACATTAGTTTTAACAAGACAACTTGATTATCAAATTAATAATCCGGATGTGAAAGTGGTAACTGATTTAACAGCAATTATTAATTTTTATCATCAAAATCCAAATGAAGATATTTATATTTGTGGGGGAAAAAATTTATGAGGCAACATTACCACATGCTGATGAATTAATAATTAGTTATATTAAAGGAAAATATCAAGGTGATACTTATTTTCCATCGTTTAATTTAAACCAATTTACTTTAATTAAATCAAAAAAATATCGGCGTTTTGTAATAAAATATTATAAAAGAAAGGAACAAAATTAAAATGTTAAATATTTGAAAAATTATTCTGACATGACCACGATTTTTATGAACAATTACTAAGGCAAGAAGTATTAGTAAAAAAATTAAACGAGATCCAAATATTGTTTCAGAAGAATATCGTTATCATTGATTGCAAAAACAAACACGCTATATGTTATGAGTGCACGATGTTAAAATAATTGTTCATGATCGCGATAATTGAATTGATAAGGGTTGTTTAATGATTGCAAATCATCAATCGAATGTGGATCCGGCATTATTATTTTCTTTAAATGATTTTAATAAAACCGCACCCTGTGCATTTATTGCTAAAAAAGAATTACAATATAACCGAACATATAGAAATTTCTTAACATTAATTGATGTTTTATTTTTAGATCGAGAAAACCCTCGTCAGGCCTTAGAAGTTATTAAAGAGGCAAATGATTTAATTCGTGTACCACGAACAATGGTTGTTTTTCCGGAAGGAACACGAAGTCGCGGACAAGAAATGGGAGAATTTCATGCTGGAAGTTTTAAAATTGCCCAGAAAGCACATGTTCCAATTATTCCCGTTTCAATTGTTAACTCTTATCCAATTTTTAATAAAGAATTTAAAAAAAGAGGGGGGAAGTATGTTCATGTTATATTTCATAAGCCAATCAAGCCAGATACGTTTATGACCAAATCAACCGAATTAATTGCAAATAATGTTAAACAAATTATTCAAAAAGGAATTGAATCAAGACTGCACCATAAAAAGTAATTAAATAAAAAAAATACTTTGCTAAACTTTTAAAAGAGGTGTATTTTATACAGCAAGAAAAGGACAAAAATTTAAAAAATATACAGCAGAATTTCGGAAAAATATAGTCAAAGAAATTGAACAAACATCGCCCACTATATTTCATAAAAATATAAAGTAAATATAAAAACAATTTATTCGCGACAAAGAAATTTTAAAAAAGGAAGTTTAAATACATGAAAAGGTTCAAAAAAACCATTTGGGAAAAAAGATTTAAACTATTATAAAGTTAGGTATTAATTAAAAAAGATCCATAACTTTTACAATTAAATAAACGAAAAATTATATTTTTTATAAAAGAAAATCGGGTTAAATATTTATTAAAATTATTGCTTGATGTAACATAGTTAAAGAGAAGTTATTGAGATAAATATAAAAATTATTCAAGTAATAGCAAGGATAATGAATCATTAAAGAATATTATAAAATTCTATTAAGAAAATTTAAAACAATTTGGATATCGCCGAATAACCAAATATTTAAAAGAAGATTATGGTGTTATTTATAATGCCAAGAAAGTATTACGAATTATTAATGAAAATAATATCCAAGCTGAATATGTAAAAAATGCGTAGAAAAATATTAAGAAAACAAACAAAAAATAAAAATATAATTAAATATCCTTATTTAGTAAATCGTAAATTTAATAGTATTAAAGAAAAATTTAAAGTTTTATTTACTGATGTAACTTATTTAATTTTAAATGGTAAAAAACATTACCAATCAATAATAATTGATGGATATAAAAAAGAAATTGTTGATGTACAGTGATCAAAATATAATGAAAATAAAATTGCTATGAACAATTTAGATGCTGCAATTAATAAAAATTAAAGAAATAAAAAAAGATCTTAATGGAATAATAATTCATTCAGATAATGGGTTTCGATATACATCAAATATATATAATAACAAATGTATATCTAATGGAATTAGAATTTATATGGGTAAAAATTATCATTGTTCTGATAATATTGTTATCGAAAGTTTTCGCCCTTTATTAAAAAAGCAACAATTCATAACAATATTTATTTATCGCACAATGAATATATTAATGATGTTAAAAAATTAAATAAATGATATTCAATCCGCAGAGAAAAAGATATAATAAATAAAAGTTTATAAACCTTTTGTTAATACTTACTAAATAGGGTTCAGTCTAATGCCAATATCAATATGTTGATCATAAAAAATCTTATGAAAAATATAAAACTTCATTAAAGAAAAAACGACTTAAAAAAAGAAGGTATCGAATAGTGAATATTTTAGAATTAATTGATAAAAAGAAAAATGAACAAGAGTTATCGCGAGAAGAAATTAACTTTATTGTCAAAGGATATACATCAGGGATTATTCCAGATTATCAAATGTCAGCTTTTTTAATGGCAATTTATTTTCAATCAATGTCAGTTACAGAAATTTCGTTTTTAACTGAATCAATGATTAATTCAGGGGAAGTGTATGATTTAACTACAATTTCTGGTTTTAAAGTTGATAAGCATTCTTCTGGCGGGGTTGGTGATAAGGTTAGTTTAATTTATGCGCCTTTAGTTGCTGCATTTGGTTTAAAAGTGGCAAAAATGTCGGGACGCGGATTAGGTCAAACAGGAGGAACAATTGATAAGTTAGAAAGCATTTCCGGTTTTAAAGTTGAACTTTCTTTTAATGAATTCAAGGATGTTATTAATAAAACAAATTTATCAATTATGGCTCAATCCGATAATCTTGTTCCTGCTGATAAAAAGATTTATGCCTTAAGGGGTGTGACGGCAACATTTGATTCATTACCATTAGTGGCGGCAAGTATTATGTGTAAAAAAATTGCGACCGGTAGTGATGGAATTGTGTTAGATGTTAAATGTGGTAGTGGCGCTTTTATGAAAACAATATCTGATGCACGGAAATTAGCTAAAATTATGGTTGAACTTGGAATTAAATTTAATAAGAAGATTGCTGCTGAAATCACTAATATGACAGAACCATTAGGTCGTACTATCGGTAATGCAATTGAAATTTATGAAGCATTACAAACATTACGAGGGAAAGGGCCTGATGATTTGACTTACATTGTATGTGAAACGGCAGCTTTAAGTTTATGCCAAGCGGGTCTTTTTAAAGATTTAGCAATGGCGGTTAAAGCTTGTGAAGAAAAATTACAAACAGAAGAGCCGTTAAATTACTTCCGCGCTTTTGTGAACGAGCAAGGTGGAGATTTAAGTTTTATTGATAATGATTTAACTTTAAAAGAAGTATTAAAAGTAAAAAATATAGTTGAAATTAAAGCAACCCAAGCCGGATTTATGGAAATTATTGATACTAATGAGTTAGGATTATTAGCTGTTCGTTTAGGAGCTGGCCGTAATACAAAATATGAAACAATTGATTATCGTGCTGGTATTTATTTAAACAAAAAAACTGGTGAAAAAGTTGCAAAAAACGATGTTGTAATGACTTTATATACTAACCGTTATGTTACTGCCCCAGTTTATGATTGAGCACAACGAACTTTTCGAATTGTTTCAACAAAACCACCACAAGAAGAATTAGTTTATGAGATAATTCAATAAAAGTGATGCTTTAAGTTAATCGCTTTTTCAAGATAGGGGTCTGCGACCTTGCGCCGCTACGCGAAAGCCCCCCCCGCAAACAACACGCCGGGGGCATAAAGTCCCCTCTCCGTGGTGTTTGACTGTTTTTTGTCTGTGTCTTTCTTTATTTTGTATGTATTTTTATCTGCTTTTACTTTATAAATATCGCATAACACCGTTAAACATTGATAGTGAAATAATAGCACCAAGCAATAATTTAAAAGTTATATCAAAAGCAAATAAATTACTAATATTTTCTCAAAGTAAATTAACATTATGCGTCGTATTTTTCAAAGCATTAATATATTTATCAACATCTTTAATACCATGAAAATTATTAAGCGCTCAAATAAGAGCATTAATAATATTTTTATCCAATCTATATCACGGAGCATCTAAATAAGGTAATTGCCAAATTTTTCCACCATTAATTTCGTTTTGTCAATCTTTAACATTATATATGCTAAAATTAAAACCCTTATATTTATCACTATTAGCCATATCTAACATTTTTATTTTTGAAAATACATCATACATACTTGTTAATTTATCGGTTTCGGTATTTCAATTTGAATAAAAATAATATGAAAAATACTCAACATCAACTTTATATGCATTATAAAACCGAACTATTGGACCAGAAAAATAATCATCATGCCCAGCCCCTCGCAAACTAAAATACAAAGCCTTTGGATATAACAAAAAACCATTTTTTACAAAAAACGAAAAACCAATATCGCCATTAGTTGAAAAAAACTTAACATATTAATAATGATTTCCAATATCAAAAATACCACGCAAAGTATTTGAATAAACAAAGTATAAAGTTTTAAATAAATTTTCTAAATTTCATTTGTTCTTGTAAAACATCATCAATATAGTATTTTGGGGCTGATGATTTAAAATTTTCTTCGGTAATTTTATATTTTTCAAAAATACTACGATAACTAAAATTAAAAATTAAATACCCCATATAAAAATAACGAGAATTTTGATTTTTGATTATTAAAATAAGGCATAAATAATAAAACAAATGTTTTACCAGAAACATCAAAAGTAAATTTATATTTAATACCATCTATAAAAGCGAAAAAATGTAAAAAATAATTTTATTCATCTCTTCAAATCATATTAAACTCAGATAATGTTTTATTGTTATTTGTTTTTTTTGTCTTTTTGTATTAATGTAAATTCAAATTTTCAATCTTTATTATATGATTTATCAACCAATTTTTTTAATAATAAATTTTTATCGTTTAATTCAATACTAACTCCGCGCAAAGGTTTTGCTAATCTTATACCAAAGGGAAAAGCATAATTTTCAAGGATTAAATTATGCATAAAAAAATTTTGTCTTATCATTAAAGTACTTTGTGGGTCATATTTATTTAATTAATTTAATAGTTTTTTCGCTAAAATTATCTTTTTTTATTGAAATGGTGCCATTAAAAAGAAATATCCAACCAAAAGTAATTAATAAAACAAGAAAAAAACTTAATATTATTTTACACATAACATAATTTACTTTCTACCTAACAGCAAATATAACCCCTATAATCATAAGCATAACTCCAAAGGCAATAAATAATCTAAAAATATGGTGAGTTGCAATAATAAATAAATGAGCGACTAATTTATAAAATTAATTTGAACTATTAAACCATTATTTTATTGTTGCCATTGCCGTTTCCGATGCTAAAAATATATTTGCAACAAACGCCGAACCAATAATACTTATTACAAGAAAAAATCATAATAATTTAATCATTATTTTTCACCATTCTTTTTTTGTTTTTTAATTTACTTTGTTTGTTCTCCATTTATATCCGCAACAATTCCGTGTAATGGCCCAGTATCTTGGATTGTATTTTGAGACAGTGTACTTAATTGTGGTGCTGAGCCAACCAAACGCATAACAATTTCCAAAATACCACCAATAATTCAAATAGCATATAAAGGGACATCATTTGCCTACCGGTAATTTTAATTTTCACATTCAATCCATTATTTTCATAAAAATATCAATAACAACATTAAATGCATCTTCTCAACTTGTTAATAAAGTCATAATTATTTACCTCCTTTTTGTAAATTTTCTAATAATCTTGTTGCCCCCATTTTTTCTAAGTCTTATAAACTATCAAAATTAACATAATCTTAATAAGTCAATGATTTATCTTTAAATCTATCATTTTTAATATCTCTAACAAATTGCAAATATTTTGTATCATAATTCATAACATCTAATAAAGATGCTGTAATTTTAAAATTACGCATATAAATAGAACTAGCGTTTTTTAATTTTACTTTTTTACCGCCAGCAGAACGCTTAACACCTTCAGATTTTCAAATATAATAATTATTATTATCTTTAAAAATACCAATATTAAATTTAAACTTAGGAAAAAATCAAATAAAATATTTTAATATACCTTTAAATTGCAAGGGTGGTGTTTTACAGTCTAAATGCGACATTAATGCGGTTGCTAACTCTCTATATTCTTCTCAATGGTGTTTTTCTCTTTTTCCTATAAACATAACATTAATATTATATTGACGCACAAGGACTAAACCGGGAATAATACCACTATATTTTTTCATAGCTCCATCTTTAACTTCGTTATCGGGAATATATAAGGCCATTTCATCTAAAATAACTAAATTACTATCAATATAAGGTATAGGATTTTTTAAATTATTATTATAAAACATATAAAATGTTCATAATGCTATATCATTGTTAAAAACTGGATAATTAGAATATTTGGTTTCATATTTTGAATATATTAATAAATAAGTTGCTAATGCTGTTTTGTCAGAACCCAAATCACTGATCATCATCGTTATAGGGCTTTGTTTAACAGGTTTAAAAAATTCAAGTTGATTTTTCCAATCTTTAAAAAATAAAAATATTAAATATATACTAATTATGGAGATGTGTATATACAAACGGCAAATTCATATCTTGCTAAGTTAATAATAAAATATTTTTAATAAATTGCGATAACTTTTTCATAAAAAATTAATTTTTTGTAATTTCATCCTATTTTGCCCATATTTAAGCACACTAAAAATAATTTATTAAATTTTAACCAATAAATTTATTTAAAATTTTGTAAAAAATTGTTTTTGCACTTAGTAAATTCAAACATGGTCGGAGTTTATCATTTATAACATTAACTATTCAATTTATCATTTTTTGACTAATATTATTAAAATCAAAGCATTTATAAAGTCAATATCTAAATTCGCCTTTCATATGTTCAATTAGTGGTTTTTGTTGTGGTTTGCCATCATCACAAAAATATACTCTTATGGCGCCCTGTGCTATGAACCGGCAAAAAAACAACTACTGTTAGATTGTTTTTTGCTTGTTCATCGTACAGGTCGCCATTTTTCTAAAACTTCATTAGCAGTATTATTTTTTAATTTCATTACAAAATAATTTTTACTTGATTATTCTACTAAAACTAAATTGCTAGATTGATGTTCTTTTCCAACTACGGTATATATTTCAAATCAACCAACATTAGAAACTTTATTTTCAATATTTCAAATTGATTTAAAGTTAGTTAATTGACCACAATTATTGGTTTTTTTCCTTTTGTTTTATATTTTTTACCACGATGAGGTAAATTTTCTTTTTTTAATCCGAATTCACCTAAGTAAGCGAATTAATTTATACAATGTTTTAACACAAGCAGGAAATTTAACACCAAATCCCAAAAATAACGATAAATCAATTGTTAGGGTGTATCATGGTATTTATTAAATCTTATTTTAAAAAAAAATATAATTTATCTTCTGTAAATGTAAGTAGTTTTTTAATACATTTTTGCGTTTTTTCTTATAATTTTTTGTGCTTCATACGGATTGTAATCTTGTATATTTTTAAACCACTCAATTTCTCTTTTAATAGTATTAATTTAGCGACCAGTTTGTCTTGATATTTCAGATAAATTAATCGTACCATTTTTCTTTTTACAAGCATAAGATAATAATAAACTATTAAAAAAATCTCGTTTATCAAACATTAAATGTTTAAACTTTTTCATTTTTATACAAATTCCCGTCATTTTTTCTTATAATATGGAGTCATGTGCGATGAACCGGCAAAAAACAATCTCACAATAGTTGTTTTTTGCCGGTTCATTGTACGGGGCGCCAAAATGCAAGACTTTAATAATAACAATTGATATAATGAATATAAAATTAATAATAGTGGTAAAGGCGCATGTTTTATTTTTGCTAATAATTCAAAACTTAATTTTATTACTATTGATTTTTACAACGACCAGTATGATGAATTAAGTAATTTAGTATCTTGTGCTTTTGATTATGAACCTTATATTAAAAATGAACAAAGTATTTTTATTACTGAAAAATTAGAGATTGATTATGTAACTAAACGAGTAAAAGTTATTAGAAAGTTAAGAACACGATTATACAGTACCATTACAGGCCTATATATTGATGATACAAAATTAAATAACTATACAACTTTACAAAGATAAGAAATGTTGCCAATTAATTTTATTACAATCGAAATTATTTATAATAACCCTAATTTTGAACATTATGCTCGTTATGGTAAACAATTCGCTAGTATTTTAGATATTATTGCTGAAAAGATAATGTTAGACTTATTATTAAATTGTGGTAAGTTTACTATTAATACTAATGGGTAATACTAATGGGGCGACTGGTGTTGTTGACAAAGAAATTAGTAAAATGTTAGCTTCATTTATTGAAAATGACTTGTTATCAGTTGAAGGAGACCCCGATAGTAATTTTTATCCAATAGATTATATCGCTGGCAATTTTTAAAGGCAAAAAATTAACTAAAATATATGATTGATTATTAACTAATTACCATAAAATAAATCGTCATCATGTTCCCGCAATTGATAAATGGGCTCAACAAACTCAAGCCGAAGTTGCCGGTATAAATATTCAAACAAACGCATCATACTAACAAATTATATATATTGGAGAAATAAAATTAACTGAATTTATTATTAAATTAATTAAATATGATAATGCTATTTTAAACAGTAGAACATTTAATATTAAAAATATTGACAAGTTAATTGTTGATGTTCGATTACCAGTAAATGCTATTTTAAACATACAATTAAAAAACAATGAAAATATTATCAATATACCTAATTAAGAAAGAGAACAAGAATAATGTTAAAACCATTTGAAAAAATGTTAGAACAACTAGCAAAAAATTATGAACTAATACTATTAAATTGATAATATTCCGTTATATTTTGCTAATCAATCACAATATAGTGACTCTGATTTAGAACAATTATTTACAAGAAGATCGAGCAAGAACCTTATATGTTTATAAAATTAATAATCTTGTTAATACAAAGGAAAAACCAACCTTAAACTACTCTCAAAATAGTATTAAAATTGGTTTTATTTACAAAGATGAATATATTAAAATAACTGGTTATTAAATTAGTGACTTTAATTTTAAATTACAAATACAGCAAAACACCACACTCAAAGATAATAGCACAAGTTATGTAATGATTGATGAAAAAATATTTTAATTAATAATATTTAAAAACAAGACAAAGAATTTTCAGAAACATTAGACTTAAAAATAGTATCTATTAATAAACCGATTAGTGAAAACAATAAAAATGAATGTTATATCATTGAAGAATATAAATGCCCTTATTCTCATGATGGCGTTAACATTATTTAAATCTATGCATTTAATTAAAATAACTGATTTTAAATTAAAAAATCAAAATAGTATTCATTTAGTTTTACAAAAACCATTACCATATGACATAGTTTTTACTGGAATTTAAATTAAATATCCTAAATCAATGTTATTTGGAAATATTAAATGTTGGGGCAATTTCAAGGGTGTTTATTCTTGTTCATCATCAATTATTGAAAACGATAATTTAGTTCTGTTGTTATTATCAATTACCATTGAAACAAAACCCAATTTAATAGTATTTCAATATTGATTTACCGAAATTTTTTTACCATGACGTATTGCAAAAAATTATATTCAAGGTGCTGATATTTTATGTTTAATAAATAAAAATGGTTTATAAAAAGTATTATTAGATTTTTTAACATATCGTTATAATTATTACCGTAAATTTAAATGAGCAAAATACGACGAAAAAGGCAATCTCATCAATAAAGCGCAAGAACCAAGACAAAAATTTTAAGGACAAAAGCCAAAAGATGTAATAGATGGTTTATTTGAAAACTGAAAATTATATAATCTAATAAATATTAATGATAGGGTTGTCAAAATATTTAAACAAATTATCTATATGATTTCAAATTACACATGTAGCGAGCACGCAATTAATAAAGGTTATAATGATGATGTTAAATTATTTTCTCTGTATTATTTTGAATTAGTATATAATCTACTAGAATTAGAAACTGATTATTGAGTATTTGAAAATTGTAAAGTTGGATTAAATTCATTATATTTTAATTTTAATAGTGGCGGCCCTGTTCCTCGGGATGAGCGCGTAAAATAAATGTTTGGTATAAAATTTCCAAAAAATAAGAAAAAGATAGAATTTTATATCTATCTTTTTTTTATTTTTTGGAAATTTTAGACAAACGCTTGTACTTGGTGAACAACATTTTTATTTATTAAAAATTGCCGATTATGTTTATCTTCATTTTTAAAATAATAATTATGTTCTTTTTGAATTTTTTTATTTAATTTATTAAGATAAAAATCAATTAAATTAACCCCGTTTTATTTCGCCATTTTTATTGCAACCATATTTTTAAAAACTTTTTTCACTATATGATTTAGCGCCATATCCTTTTAATCATTTGACATTATGCGAAATTTGTGGTTCAGTACAAGACC
>DWMG01000406.1:0-20043 GCA_018244855.1 Elbella merops
CACCTTAGAATTTATCAAAAAATATATATTTTCTAACGTGTGTGAAGTCTGCCAACCCGCACTTAGCCAGCGTGACAGACTGTGGCCTTAACCCTCTCAATATGAGAGGAGAACTTGTATTCCAACAGTGGAATTGTGATGGGTTGAATTGTGATTTTAGATGCCTAATGATATGGAAAATTACATGTAACTGGTAACAATACTATGTAACTGGTAACAATACTATGTAACTGGTACCAAATATCAAATGCGCATGAGACTTAATTGTTTTCCGTCCATATTCCAATGTCAACCTTACAGAAAACTACTGATATGACTCGACCTACAACTGTTAAAAGGCAAAGAAAAGCTTTAACAGAAGAATATATAATCAAACAAAATCAAGAAGTGGTACCTGAAGAATGTATTGACAAAATTGAGTATCTTTGTATACTGAGCTCAGGCAGATACTTATAGTTTTTTATTGAAGTTATACTTCTCTAGAGACGTTATGAAAAAATGATGAGAGTGAAATTTTATGATTCGTCACACAAAAGTTACAGCATGAAGTTGCAGCGGTTGAGTTAGGGCACCTACGCATTATGCGGTTAGCCGGACTGCGTCAAAAATTTGTATGAGAAAGTAGTTTTTATCTTTGTCAATTTACCACTCTATACTTCTATTATGCGTATTCGTAACAAATTATTTCTCTCTCAACATTATAAACTGGCGGAATCTTAATTATCTTAGTTATTTTTTAGAGTCTCAATCAAAGAGTGATACCCCTATAAAAACTGACGCAGCAGTTCAAGAACTGTATATTAATATATATCAATTATTAGTATATCAAGTATTAGTTTATAAAGTATTAGTATATCAAGTATTAGTTTATAGAGTATTAGTATATCAAGTATTAGTATATCAAGTATTAGTATGTCAAGTATTAGTATATCAAGTATTAGTTTATAGAGTATTAGTATATCAAGTATTAGTTTATAGAGTATTAGTATATCAAGTATTAGTATATCAACTATCGGCAAATTCGGGCTGTTGCCTTTCATAAATCCAGGTTCCATCTTTGTTAAAATAATTCTTTAGTTTTATCAATTTTAGACCAAATAATACAGTTTACCTAGAAAACACCCAATGACAACCAAACGCCAGAATGTTTAGAGGACCGTGACGTCACCGCGCTGCGATTGGTGTTCGGTATCACGTGACAATAAAAATATTGTTTATTCATTACATCATTAAAAATACAACTTAATTTTATGCAACTTAGTATTATGAGTGCCGGAATTTTTGCTATCAGAAAAAATAAAATTTGCTTTTATTATCGATACGTGTCTACACCCCAATTCTATTCCTAAGTAAGGGAATATGAAAGGAGGAAGGGAATAAAGATTGGAAACAGAAGTCCATTCTATCACTAATTTTTCCAAATTCATCCGATATTACGGATGAGAACTTTATTTAAAACTTATTCAACATTTTTGAATTAAGAACCTGAAGTCTGACCATACCAAACGAATAGTTATTTTTTCAATAAAGTTTTGAAACGAATTCCGTGAATTAATTCTACCTCCATGTACCATTTTGTATACTCCTAACTTAAAAAAAGAACTTCATTCAGTCACGTTCATATAGTCATATTCGACGTCGGTTAAAGTTGTCCATGGGTAGATGTCGCCATTTGTACCTTCTAGCTACTCGGATTCTGCTCTTTTAACATCAAATTATGGAAATTTATAAATAATAATGAACACATACTGACTAATAATGATGCAGATTATTAAGTGTCCAGTCAAGGGATACACAAGTATTTTAAAAAAGATTTTTCCATGATTTTAAAAGCGCTTGTTTACAAACCCCATATCCCTTTTGACAACCAACCAATGACAGAACGGTGTTCGGATGATTCTTTTTTTATTTTCGGCCCATCGCCGGTTTACACAATAATAGTGCTGATTGAGCCCTTATAGGAGAATTTTTGAGCTCTTTTTATTAAATTTTATGTATAAATTGATTATATTTCCCCAAGAATTGGGGTTTAATTTGTATCTGTTATCTGAATAAATCTCTCCATGTATTATACCATTTATTGTTTTTATTGTTATCCTATCAAGAATTTACACTTATTTTTTAAATTGGTAACAACCTCGAAAGACAATCTTAAGAATTCACATGAAATCTTTAACTGACTTAACATCTTGTTGTAATATTACTGGCAATTAATAGGAATTTAATTATTGCTATAATAGCACAGCTAATAAAAAAATTAAAATCATAATTACGTCAGCTTTTATGGTACATTTACCTAACAAGTCAATACGTCCTTATAGGCGTCCAATTATACGATAGCCTTCAACATAAAGAGACGTATGTATGTAGCACAGTGGCGCTAATGCCCGGAAAACGATTCGCAAGGCTGAGGAAATATTCGCGGGCAACTCGTCCCGCGTTTTAAGGTTATGTTAACGAAATGTCCATTTAGATCCGTCTTCTTTGAGTACCATCCATCAAAGGTCGACATTCATTACGGCTGCCTGAATATTTTGGAACAACCCTGGAAGATTTTCAGAGGAAACAGAAAAAAGATTATTGATAATATTTGGGAATATTTTTTCGATTTATTAAGTCGATTATTTATGAACATTTACACAAGCATAAAGAGATATCAGTGTCCAACAGGAAGCCTGAAAAGGGTCGCAACCGATACATTACAATGATTAGGAGTGTACTACACTCCTCTGCTTACCCCTTTGGGAGATAAACACGTGATATCATGTTATATTAAACGACTCAAAGACGAAAGAAAAATAAAACCAACAACCCATAGACAAAAGAAATTTATACAGGTGTATAACAAAGTGACATAAGAGTTATGGTGCGAGGTTGGCTGTCCGACCCATATAATTCACTAGCTCTAAGACATTATCAATAAGCTCTACAATCTACATCCATCTTCTGCGAGTATATAGCTGAATACTGAGCTCTATTAATATTTTATTGTAGATACTTTTTTATGTAACATTTTGGTAATATAATCTGATATTTGTATAAATTTTTGTCAGCTTTAACAGAGCTATTAATTAGCAGTTTTTATTCCTTTATTGTGGCTGTCCAGATATAATTTTTCGTACTTTTAATTAACAATTGATTATCTTGATTGATCCTATCACATTCGCGCGACGCCAGTTGACAACACCTAGCCCACGACTCGTCACCGTTGACACAAATGTCAGACGTGGCCGGTTAATGCGGAGTACACGGCGGCGCGCCTCACGCCGGCGGAGGCAACAAACGGGGACCTTCGGCCACCTACCTGCACACACGCGGTGGCCCTCGAATCAATTTATTTAAACTTAACCTACTGATCATGACACACATTTAGCGATTACGCACGCGTTGCGCCGCGTTCGCTCGTTTCGTACACGAATTTTCGACGAACCACATACTCGTACATACATCCCAGACGGATCCCGTATTTTTGGAAATGGGTCATAGTTTGCCCGCGAATTTTAAATTTTCTGTTCTTTTTTAAACATAAACAATACAGATTGTTTATGGACTCCCAAATTATCATACATGGAATTATGTATTACGACCAACTATGTATATTATTACGTCACGTGACGAAACAACGCAAACTTGTCAATTTTGTTATTGTCGAATCACGAGCAATAATATTTATAAAACATAGTTACACAACAAACACGTATTATTCATAATAAAACGGTGCAATGATACATTTAGTTAAACAACTCAATAAAAATAATAACGTTGAAATTGATTCGGCGAAGGCGGAAAGAGCGGACGCCAGATAGAGGCAAGGCCAGCCGTCAAGGTCTACGAAAAACTATAATTAAGGCTACATGAACTTTATAGCGAGGTAATAGAGTTGTTTATTGCGTGTGCGCACAAGTGGTAGTGCAAGACAATAAGTTGGTGTTTTAATGCAGCATTTTTCAGTAATAGGTAGAGATCAAGGTTATAAATATAAAACATTGACGTGTCGAGTACTACTATAAAGTCGCCGCACACGTAACGAGAGACCACTCGCAGCTCGAGCGGAATGCGTATTGTGTGCAGAGGCTTAAAAAAACAAACTGTTCTATACGCCGTTCGTAAAATATAAAAATACTCGTTATTTAAAGTATCTATTTTCTTTGATATACATTCGTTCATTTTGTTTTTAAACAATATGGTTATTTTAATCAATTGTAATAATCACAAACAATATTTATGTCCCACATTTTAACAATTATACGATTATTATTGAAATGGTTTTAAATCTACACAAATAAATAAAATTGGAGTGTCTGTTTGTAATATTTAATAACCGCTTTTTACTAAATGCATATGTATGTATACACGGTACATATACCAAAATAACATTTTTTACAATTTTCGTCTGTCTGTCTGTTTGTTCCGGCTGATCTCTGTAACATCTGGACCGATTTCGACGGGACTTTCACTAGCAGATAGCTGTTGTAATAAGGAGTAACTTAGGCTACTTTAATTTTAGAAAAAGTTTTGACTCCCATGCGAACGAAGTCGCAGGCACAGCTAGTTATTAATAAACAGGTTGTTATTTTGTTATTCATATTAATTTTTTACGCACCGATATCATTTTCACGTGTCGTGGTCGTCTCGTGATATTTAGACAAGTTATATTTAGCTTCGCTCATGTTTTGTCTGAAACAAATATGGCGCCGACACGTTCTAAAATTGAATAGATTAATTTGTTTTTTACGCGACTTCATCGACTTGATTTTTTTTTATTAATGTGCCTGTTAACTTGTGGATTTTAGTGCAGTGAGTCTGTGTTTCTGCTGTAAGATAGCTTCCACCTCGTGTGATATAGACAAGCTACGTCCACAAGGCCACCTACCTTGTTTCAAAAGCAATTGCCTACTGTGTTTCTATATCCAAATAAGCTGTAATCGAAAACAGCGCTGTGCTCTAATTATATAGCTCGTAAAACGGCGATGTAAATACGGATCAAGTGTGCAAAAAACCGGGTCATGGATGACCCGAAACTGTTTTTTTCATTAAGCGCTCAATTAATTCGAGACGTGGCGGAGACAAATGATGCTGGCCGGGAACAATGAGTGTGGGAAAGGAACGGAATCGGAAAACATTGTATTAGACGTTCGCACTGCTTTGGAATATATTTATTATCGTCTATACCTTCAGATTTGTACCTAGAATCGTTACAAAATTTTCTGATCTTATCCACTATCAAACCTTGAAGTATTATCTTGATTACATTTTTATATGCATATAAATCTAATACATATAGATGCATCTGATGTTTATCTTTGTGTCTAAAATCACTCAATTATCACAATTATTTTAACCCACATACGTCCACAGGTAAACATGGACCGACTTCAAGGATTGCCAATAAAAATCATTCAATAAAACATTTCAAGTAGATCGCTGGCCGGAGCGACTATTAGGAAAAGGAAGTCAATATTATCGAAGCTATATACAGAGGGGCGCGGGTGCGGGAATCCACTATCAAACTAGGCCAAGGTTAACGCAGCAGGCAATATCACCAATACACGGTGACCCCTCCGATAGTACTGTCTTCCCACGTCCATTAACAATAGTGTAAAAATGTGCAGGGAGGTGAAGCTCTTCTTATCTTGGACGCCGAAACGATATTCAGTGCCCGAGGACACTCGAATTTCGCCGAAGGTTACCGAGTGCCTAGTCACAAATTTATATTTGCCGCATTCGGAGACTGCTCTTAGAAGCGAAATATAATAATGTTTACATTGATGTTTTAAAACAAGCGTAATATCCGAGTACATGTAGATCCTTATCGTGATATGTTATTGTTTTATTACATCAATAAATACTTATGCAAGGTCAAAGAACACATATTTGTTTTTTAATTTTATTATTTTATCAATTAAACACATTAATTTAAAGGCTCTCGACGCGTCAAATTTTTCACACTATTTTATCACGAGAAAGACTTGCAATTTTCCAGACGATAACGGCAGTATTAATATTAAAATCAGAACATAATGTAGCCGAACTGTCAAGTTTCACCTACCAGAACGAACAAAATTTCGTAAAATTTGGACGCCCACTTTCTAATTGAAGCTATAGGCACCGTTTTGGTATCATTCAGCATTCATTTTTTCGTATTTTGTGAACCAACCCTATTTATCGCGTACATTGTGATGGTGAAAATAAAATGAACATTTCATAGCGAGCAATAATTATAAAATATAGCTAGACATACCAATAGTCTCTTTAAACCAAAGCAATAAATTGGAAAGTGTGTGTTCTACGGACATTGTTTCTCACGTGCGTTAACAATTGAATATTTATTGCCGTTTTATGACTTACAATAAAAAAGCTTTAAAAAGCAAGCAAACGGCGGCGTTTGACGGATTTATTGTCAACCCTTTAGGAGTTTGCTGCGAAACAATTAGGTGGTACTATGGTTATTTTTAAAATGAAAACATAGCTGTGCCGTTCCGGTTCACCGTGTTTTTAAATGTTGTTTTTTTGAAAATTCTAATACAAATTACGTTGAAACTGATATTATTGTAACGAAGACATATTTTGTTTATCTACTTTTTTGTTATTAATGCATTGAAATAAAGTAAAACACAAATTATAATAAAATTCAAAATATATAAAATAATTTAAGTACATATTTATAATTATATAAATTTCAATATTTTAATTATTTACATGTAAGTATATATTTTTAATTAATTATTTTTTAGGACACATAAGTAATTAATTACCTTTAAGTATTTCTAATTTTACGAATTTTGCGGAGTGGTAGTTTTGGAAAACTTGCTGGAACGCACACGTGCATTGTACATATGTATGTTGTGAGCGTGCTTGAAATAAGGCAGTAATATAAGATGTAAAAAGATGTATTTATATCGAGATGTAAGTTTAAATAACAGCATTCGGACTTTCCCGTTATCTGGGGAAGTTCAGATTTATTCCTATTACAATTTATATATATTTATTTTGAATGGCGCTATATGACTGTGCAAATAAAAGAAAGTTTCTGTAATCGTGTGAGAATTCGCTTATATCTCAGATACTAACCTATAAAAATTCACATCTCCAACAAAGAAAAAACCACATACACACAACTCAAATTCTATGTAAATATGTAAGTCACAGTATCTACCAAATTTATAATGATCCCGAATCGAAATATAAACTGAAAACTGTATGTAAAATAATAAGTATTTAAATAATAATTAAATGTAAAAATTTTGGCAAGTGTAATATAATATTGTGCTATGAAATATGACAAAAGAAATTGTCATACACCATAAAATCCTTAAAAGAACCCGAAATTTACAAAGCCCGCTTAACGTAAATGTCATAATTAATTCAAAATTTTTATTACCAGTATTTTTTACTTTTTAAAACATTCAAATCTGTTATATCCAACTGACGATGTTTTGACATACTTATTGTTACTGACAGGTTGGACGTATTTTGTTTCTGATTCGCGTAGTTAGGATTGTTTGGCTATAACCTGCCAGCATTGTTCCGGGTAAATATGATAGAACTTCTATATAATAGTAAATAATCTATTCCTTTGCTCAAAAATGGAAAAACAGGTTTTTAGTTATTGGATTTTATTAGATATTTTCAAATATTAGGTACTCCTATCGATAGCCCAACTGCTATCCATAGAAGCTATCGATAGCAAATGTAACTATTATGACAACGTTGTCATTCAACAGCCAGTGAAAAATGATGAGTAAGAAGATTTTTGTAATATTTTAGTCTTACAATAGCAACAAAAACTTTTAGCACGCAGGCAAATATTAATTTGTCGCTGTACACCAATGACACGTTGCTCCCAATACACTTGACATTAATATTGGAACACGTGCTCGAGCACTGATAACACGTCGTTTTATCTTTTCTCCATTATGCCAGTTATATGTGTGATATAGAAAAAGATAACTCTAATATCTAAGAGGACCGTACATGACAATATTCTGTACATACGTGTAATATAAGTTAGTTGTGATTTATTAATAATATTAAAAGTGGGGCTTTCAAGTAACTTTTTCATCTGATGGAAATGGTCTCATTTTTGTCATATTATCTTGCACATTCTTTTCTGTATATATAACAATGCATCTAGACGTTTTTGAAGCGAGTAATGACTGTAGAAGAAACAAGTCAGGTGTGTAAGGATAGAGATACCTACTCGGTGCTCTGGTTCTACCCGGTAAGCGATGTGGACTGACGATATAATAATAATATAATGAATATGAAAAAAGTGTGGCAATTTCTAAATTTAAATATTTCAATGTTCGCCCTTCATAACACTCTTAAAATTAAAATAAACCTATTTGGCATAGAGCTATTTGTTCCAATGCGTTGATTACGAAATTGTTTAATTGCAAAAGAAAATCTTGCATATATTTTTTCCCAAGATAGCTAATTAATTATCTACTTAAATATTACAAATCCATTCAAAGTTAACATTGAAGAACAATACAGTGTGTTGCAATTGGCGAAATAATTTTCGAAAATAACGAAAAAAAGTTTTATTTCTCCTAGTACAAAAAACGCTGTTGTTGTACCAAATAGTCACACTGTTTTTCTGCGTGACAGAATGGTATTGTTCCAAAACTGTCTACCAGTGTAATAATGGGGTTGTAGTATTAATGAAGACTATTAATTAAACAACTGCCAATGAATAATGCACTGTTAAAATAAAGAAATATTCATAATATGATGTTCTTGTAATTCTCGAACACAAACTATAAACAGGTATATATGATATTAACACTTTAAAAACAAAATATATTTTTGTACAAATGAAAAAATTTGCGCACAGTGTAAAGATAGCATAACATTGTCCTCAATTTCGTTCATACTAGAATTTATTTCAACCAACATACAGCAATCCCATTTGCCTAGTTTCCCGGCCACAAATCTCTTGGACCGCGGCTGAGTAATTGGGCAGCGCCATCAAGGCCCCTTGCCGCCTATCGCTGGTCGCCATAGACAAGCGGAGCATAGACTAGCTAATATTCTAATCTCGTTATTTGCGATTGAGCTTACGTCTACAATAAAACCGCCCACTTGCATTTACACTTGTAAATGCAAACCTCGCTGAATACATCCGGTTTTTATTTTCCAAATCTATACAGTTTCTATACGCTTTAGTTTTATTTAAAAGAAAAAATATTGCTTTCTGAATAATACTGTATGCAATTAAGTTCAAAGAAATTCAGAGACAATCTATGACAATATTCAAACTATTTTTATAGTGCCTAAATTCGATTTTATCGTCCAATAAACCTCATAAATTAATTAAACCTTGATTTAACAAATATTGCAAGAGATCGTGTTAATTTTATATTGACCATTTTTGCATACTAAAAGTCTGAAAAAAAGTCCTGTTAGGGCCTAACTAAAAATACACGCAGAAGACTAAGTAAACACAACAACATTTAGTATTCGCATTTTTACCAAAACCATTTAAAAAAATAATAATTGATTTATGTAGATATTACTGGCGATTCATTTTACGCGAGTGCGTCAGAAACAACGAACAATACCTTAGACTGGCACGAATTAAAAGGTGTTGCGAAATAAAAGAAAAAATCGAACTGCCTGACCTCATTACAATAATTTTAATTTAAAAGTAGATAGACCACAGACACATTGGCGGATTTACGTGTGAATTATTTTAATATTATAGCTTATATCATATACAAGCGTTATAGAGGGGCTTTGTTTGGAAAAATATGGTTTTTAGAGTAATTAGCCATAATAAGTGTAATTTTGGAAGACAAAAGAACAATATTCGACGTGCTCCCCCAGTCGGCCCACGCCAATGTCACGCATAGGTCGTTTTCACATGTTTAATTACGGCAACATCTAATCTTTTCACACTTAAAATAATCAATAAAATTTTAGTGTCAAGGACAAATTTGACATGTCAAAATGTCTTAAGTAATAAGACTGTTAATTCGATAAAAAAATTATACTTAGTATATTTAACCAAGTTGTTCCACCAAAACCAAAATACAAATCTTTATATCCTTTTTTTCTGCATTTTTAACTAGTTAGTTACTAATCATATGTTCAAATTAACGTAACATTAAGCGAAATATCTTAACGTCGGCGAATGTGTGTGTACGGACCTTTACAGCGCATCACCGCGCGAAGTGTGTCAAGGAGACATGAGTATTGGAGAAAAATTTGCGGACCTTGACGCCGTTAGATTAAAATTAGGACTGTCCGAGTTATTTATTTTATTACGTGAGCTCCGGTTATTTTGGACACTCGCAAAATATATTATTCGCATTTTTTCTCTTCATCGCACTGGCCGTATGATTTTATTTTCTATAGACATCGAATCTTTCTTTTTTCAAGTATTATTATTTTCATTTCACAACGAATCGTTATTTTTTCAAGTGCTATGATACCGTTTAAGATCTTTCACTTTTATAAGATATTTTTAGGTTCGCAGAATTTAAAAATATTTGTCAAAAATATTTTTATCGTATAAATAAGAACGGACTGGTATAGCACCTACTTTTGTACTTTTCTATGACTTCTGTACTCACCACTAATAAAACAATTTAACCTTCTCCAGTTTAACCACTACAAAATCTTAAAAAAATTATGGAACCTATCATTAACATGAGGCCATTCACACAAAACCCAATTTCCATTGAACTGTTACCAACCAAATACTAAAAGTGGTGTACAACAGATACCAAATAATTCATTTCGTAGAGCGCGAGGTGAACGGCCGGTAGGCGAGTTTATTTTCGGACACTTAAATAAATACCCTATCGATAATGTATGCCACATATGAGTCAAACTGTAACGATATTAGCACGAATTTCTATAGACGTAGTCATCGTAGCCGGTTAGTTCATATAAACGAAAAATGCCTGCAAATAACCTGGTCATCATTTAACCTTTTATCGTTCAGCCGTTGGACATGGATCTCCCATTAAAATACAGGGTTAACGTTAAGTCAACCCTGATTAAAATGACCAGAAGAAGACAATTCTTGTAAATGGTTACTCGTCCGTTCGTAAAATTTCGTTCGAAAATAAACTACACAAACACAGAGTAAAATTTTAATTTAATAAGTGATAAAGTATTAAATAACTCATCGCTACAGTTTAGTTGAATGTCATTTTAATTATTTTAATTGTTTGTTTAATTTAAAAAAGAACTGCTATTTTCTAGATAGTTCTGTAGAGAAATACTGATCATATGTACGTATATTAGCTAATCATCTTATGGTTGGAATCTTCTAGAATTTCTTGTCTATTTTTAATCTATGGGATTCGCTACGAAATTAATGATTAGGTTAACCCGCATTGTATAATGTCCAAACAATTTTTGTAGGTACTTTCAACTTTATAATGCGCTTATTTAAAAAAGAACCACTGTAACCATTGATTTTATTATGCAAGAACATATACATATATTGGCTGTAATCAAATGTAAGTTCATGGTTCCATGCAAAACCTTCATTGATATTCACTTTAAAAATAAAATGAAAACCTATTACAGTCATTTACAATTTCGATATAAGTTTCAAAAACGGTACATTACTCCATCAAAGGCTCATTGTTGTACCAAGCAACTTTAAACCTTATCTTCTTAACGATAAAATCTACATCCAATCGCATAAACACTATTTGTTCTATCGCTGTGACGCAAGTTTACAATAAATAGGTTTGATTCATTAAAAATATTTATATACATATATAAAATATTTCCTATTGTTTTAATACTAACCTTTTAACAAGTATCGATCGTTTTTCAGTACTGTTAAAATTGGTACTGATAAAAATATTTTACTAATAATTGGTACTGATAAAAATATTATCGATCGAACTTATCTTTCTCTTCTTCATCCCTCTTTAGCACTGGTTTTAAAGAGTATTAACTAAGTATAAGTCCGATTAAGTATTTGAATTTGATATTACGTTGCAATTAAGAATCACATTGAAATTGTCTCATAATGAATTTCAATAACGTGTATGATTTTCGTTCATGACAATAATAATTCAAAAACAATTCGAGATGATACCAAACGAAGACCTAAAGGTAGGTACATCTAAATGACACGCAATTACATTCTCTTATCTCCACATCTTACAGTCCAAAAATCTGATGATGTTAAATAAATCAAGGTACCATCATTAATACCGCACAATTTCAAAATATGGAATAGGCTCTCTGCAAATAATTACACGGAGCTTTTCAAGAAAGCCATAAAAGCAGCTTTCCTTCAAACGAATCGACGACTTCCCTTCAAAAGGCGCGTCTGCCGTCTGTTAGGCTAATTGGTTAAAAGCTAAAATGGTAGTATCAGTAAAGATAGAAAGAAAGTAAAAGAAAGAAGCAAGCGGGGTGTTGACACATAACAGCTGTGACGCTCGATGCACTTTCTCCTCAGCTGCGGCGCGCGGCTACAGATGACGTTGATCGCATGTACACGTTTAACAAAACATAGCAATACGCCTGTCTTTCCTGACGGGGTAGGCAGGGGAATGATAAGAATAAATGATAATAGGGGCCAATAAGCTTTTAGTATGCCTATGTGCTTTGGACGAATCTACACTTTCTATCAGGCCGGATCGCGGCCAAAATCTGGCCTATCACATGATACAGAAGAAGTACACTACATGTACGTTTTGACAGTTATATGATCACTTATACATATAGATATGTACTTGTATTCTGGAGTGTTATTGTGTTTCAGGAAGTAAATAAAAAAATCAATGATAAGGTATGTGTGTGTGTAAAATTGTGTTTACAATGAGCACAAAAAGTGCAAGTAATTTATGAGGTGTTTCTAATCAGTCGCCAAAGACTCAACTTCTCACACGACGCAGACGACTACCTGATAATATTCAATATATAATGAATGATATAATACTATGATCAGTTTGATAACCGTTGAGTATGTGTGCGTCTATTTATAGATTTTTGAATAATACACCATAAACGGAGAAATTCTGTAAACGTATTTCTAACATTTGAATACATTTTGAAAATTAAAACTCTTGAACTTTTTCAGTTGAAATGGGTATTTTGATAGCATGGACATAGACACAGGTTTTCTGAATAACAAAACTTATCTTTAATCGATCAGTAAAAGAGCGAAATACGGAATGAAATAAAATTGATAGTACCTACATATATACTTATTTCTATACATAACAATGTGGTGTCATAATGAAATGACAATAACGATGTTACACGAAAAATACAATCTCATAAAACCTAAAGACGTTTTGAAACAACTGCTCGCCTAACAAGAGAAAGTGAATTTAACATTAACAACATGAGATGCGACTATTTATAACATAACTGAACACCATCGAAAGTGCTCATTCACATTTATTGCAAGTGTACGTAACTATGAGTTGTAAGTATTGTGCAGTAAGAGCAATTATCGCGTGAGATAATAGATTAATAAAAAACATTTAATAGCGATCGAACATGTCAGTACGACACGCGACTATAGATTTTTCGTCAGCTTGCGTAATATTTAAAACGGTTATATAAAGCGCGCATGTGCCGCATGCATAAAGAAAGCGAATGGCTAAGAAAAAGAAAAGTTTTTAGAAATTGAAACACGCGCCAGATTTTATTTGAGTGTGGAACGCATGTGAACGAGTTCGTTTTCAATTGAGCGGGAAAATCATTTAATAATCTTGTTACGAATTCTATAAAACTTGATTTTTTTTTTTTAAATACTGAATTGAATATTTGAAGATTGAATATTTTGAAATATTAGGCATATGCATGGATTTTTTTTAGGATAACGGCAAGTTAATTTATAGATAAATATGATACAACTTTCTATGGCAGTTTCATATGCGGAAATCGTAAACTTTACAGCAATGTTTGCATAGCATAATAAAATAAAAACCGCATGAAATCATATATGTTAAGATACATTGGGAGAAATTGTTGTCTACTATGGCAACCCTATTTTGATTTACTTTTGTAACAATGTCGTTATAATTCCAAGAAAATTGTAAGGCTCTGCCATACTGTTTTTTTAAAAGAGTAGGAAACGAGGCGTCAGCAATTACTCGTGACCCTGTCATGGACATTTTGCAACCGACCTCGAATAAAACTAGGAATAATACTGTATTGGTTGGTGAGTACTATAGTTGAAGATACTAAAGTTATTTGCGAGTGATCAAACGATACTGTGAGTTATTCGGGGTCCGATAAGGCCAAGGCCGTCCGCGAACAGCCGTTAGATAATATAGATATCAGTCCCAACATTTACTACTCTTCCGTGATTCTAGTCTGATTCATTATCAATATGTTATTTGTTGATTTATACGAAAACAATAACAAATAAAATACGTAGTTACTAAATAGATTAAAAACTAACATCACAGAAGGCACATTAAAGTTTCCCAATAATTACTTAATAAAGATTAATAAATATTTTTTTTAATTTTTTGATCAATTTAACTAAACATATCTTAAATATATTTTTTGCTTTAATCTACATTCTATTACCCAGTATTGTAAATGTATTCGATTTATCTATGATAGAACACCACAATACCGGACGTGTCCAACTATAACCAGTAATTGTACGAATTTGATGCCTATGATTACGATAACTACATATATGATTAAAATAGACCAGAAGTTCGTTGTAAAGCTGATATATTGATACGATATATATATATTTTTGCTGCGTAATACGTGGACATACGAACAAGGCCACTCTATTCTGAATTTACTTTGCATAAGTTCTATTACTCACCGCCTACCAGAATCTCTATGTCGTTTATTATGACAACACTATACTGCCTGTAATAATATTATACCATTTTATGGTGTATTAATACATATATCGTAGAGCGCCCTTCAGCTAGGTGGAGTGATGTTATACGCAGAGTGACTGGCAGCAGTTGGATACGAAAAGCTGAAGATTGTGCTCAGTGACGTGCTATTGGAAAGGCCTATATCCAGCAAAGGACGGAAATTGGCTGATGATTATACTGCTAATACTCTTGGTACCTGTTCTCCAGCTGGTATATTGATATCCAGATTTTATTTTGGCCATGGACTGTCCCGCAAATGAGGTCTGGTGCCATACTCTATCACGCTACTCCAGTATGAATTGGTTGGGTTACAATGATTCAGAGTTGCGGTACAGGATGTTTATAAGGACTCACGTTGAATTTGAACGATTGTTACCAAACGATAAAAATTATGCAGAATAATTGTTAAACACTCAGTATTGTTATTTAACTTTGTTTAGGTAAACTGTCACATGCATAAGATATGTATTTCGTAATTCTGGACACGCAATACTTTGTAGATGTAAACGCGTAATATTATTTTGTTATTTGATATATATATATATATATATATATATATATTATTATAATATTAACATTACGTATATGTATGTATACACACACGCACACATGTACAGAATAAATTTGCTGTATGTAATCTATTATGTCTGTTAGGAATAATATATTTACATTATGTACTTGATAGAATTGACAGTTACATTAGGCTACCAATCAGAAGTAGTCTGGCAGTTACTGACTGTCGAACCGGAGGTTGCAGATTCGATCCAGGAAGTATCACACGAGTGTTTGTTCTGTATCTAGGCGTAAATTATCTATTCGAGTATGTATTTATGTATTTACATATGTATGCATTTATCAGTTGTTTGCTTATCATAGTACAGGCCCTACCTACACACTTTGGGATCTAATTGTATGAGTTGTCGGCAGGTCATAATTATAATTTATATACAATTAATGGTGATTTCAGTGTACCGGCTGTGATCATACAAAAACCGTTCCCAAATCCAAAAAAAGTAAACGTCCAAAATATTTTTTAGAAATGTATTGTTGTCCGATGTAAACTGTCCGTTGGATATTAAGTTTTAGAAGATACTATTATTTACGGTTAAAACACAATTTGAAGTTTATCCATCAATTTTAAACTCAAACAAACATGACTGTTTAGTTTTAAATAATCAACATAACCAAGTTGGACTTTAATTTTTTTTTTTGTTTTATACATGGAATATTATTGAACAATCAAATAAATATATAATTAAATGACATTCCTTGCTCTACAACAAAAACATTCTACAACGTCCACGCGGAACGTAGGTACGCACGCCAACACCCGATCTAGATACAACAGTTTCACAAAGCGGCGAACTCTTGTTCGAACACCGAATAAACAATATTATTATCAGATTAGAATAATGAGCCGTATAACCGTTATGTCGCGGCACCACTGCCGCTCTTATGACGCACGTATTAAGGTGCACAATCGCAGCTCCCGTTGCTATCGTGAAATGATTCTGTTATTGTTTAAAGCGCCTATTTTACATTTAAACACCATTACGTTTTATAAATCGTATCTCTGTTCTACTCCATTTGGACATTATAGAAAATTCATTTCCAGAAACAGGACTTGCACTTTCTATAGTAACTCTATGTAGAGTCAGCGTTAACCTAACAATGTTGTGTAAGTATTAAAGCCGTGGCTTATTACTTGCCTTTATTTAGATATAATTGGAAAAATATTCGCGGAACATTATATAATATATATTATAATACATTCGCTCGTACTTGCAATAAGAACTCTATGTAGAGTGCGATTTCAACTGTTTCGTCTAGGCGCTACATTAGCTATGTAATAAATAGCTAACATAAATAATAGTGAAAACGTGTACATATAATACAGAACAATATTTTGTATGTTTAAAACAAAAACTAATTTTGAATTTCAATTAATATTTACAAAAGAAGTTACTTCACGATCTGTACTATACAAATGACCTTCATAAAATCAAATTAATTTGATGTGCATCAGTGTCCAAAAATATTGAAACATACTGTAAATTATTTATTAGTCGTACAATACTCAACTTCCTGTTCATCCCCCATCCACTTGGATCCAGAAGGGTGGTAGAATACGTTTAAGAGCAGTTTGCAGCAGTAACAACTGCTATATTACTGCCGCAAAACAACAATCCTGGTCCTGCGTTGACGGGCATTGTACACTTGTTACCAAACGTAACGACGAATTAACTAAAAAAGATCTTATTGCTTTTTTTGAACAGATACTTCTCTGGGCTGCAGGCTCCACCTACCGTCAGGTGGCACGCATTAGCTTTTAGTTGTTATTAGTGTAATTATCATTAATATTGTATCATCTCGCCAGGTTTTTGACGGGGTACGCAGAGAGCTCCGGATGTTAAATGTCACTAGCATGCCTAACCTGAAGTGCTTATTGAACTTTGGTCATTCTCTTCATAGTCACACCGGTTTGGGAGACTTCTGGCTCCCTCATCAGACGATGGGTTTGATGCTTTTTCTAATTATGTAAAATAATCTCAGGAGTGTTTTAGTAAATGGCAAAACGTGATCGATGGACTGGATTATTTGTTCAGCAGTTAGTAACGCAGACTGCACTGCCAACGGTCCTGGGTTCGACCACCAGGCTGAACATATATTTGTATGATGAGTTTAAGTATGTCTTTGTACCTAGATGGAAAATTATATACGTTAAGTACGTTTTTAAAGATTTACGTCGTGGTATACGAACAGGGCGGTTACCATACTCACTCTAGAGTGAGGTCTGTGTGTACACGTGTGAGTTATTAATGTTATTATTATGACAATACAAGAAATATTATTACACCTCGAATCCAAGTTAATGTAGGTACTTCGTACAACATGTGCCTTCCACACTTTAGTCAACTGTAAACAACGACCATGGGCTTATTACAGAATTGTAGAGTCTGTGGTAGAGTAAGGCCTTATTTAGATAAGTGTAATCTTCTAATGCCCCGATGAATCGGTTGAGGCATCATCAAATGTTTGTGGTTTAAACATTAACTAACAGTATTTTTCATTTCCTAAATTAAATTCATTCGAAAGAAATTTATTCATACATTTCTACATATTGATATATAAATAAAAATGAACCAAAATAAGGATTCTTACATCTTATGACCTTGCACTAAGTTAAGAAAGAAGGCACTTAGTGTAGAGAGACCTAACATTGGATTTCAAGGTCAAGGAATTAAATTTTAAGACCTTACAATCCGTTACAAAACTCGATTTTAGACTTAAGACTCATTTGCAAAAACTAGCCTGTAGAATATAATCAACCGACATTAAAACCAGATCAAAATCGACACTTTTAGTAATCTAATCGAAAATTCCAAAACTTGTACTTTTAATGTAACGTTGCATTTACTCATACAATTAGTGACGCAAAGCGAGTTGTTTTACAACAGTTCTTGTCAGATGATAACGATATTTAAACGGTAGATAATCTACGATTCATTGATAATTAATGAATTGGTTTTTAGTGCCAAATGCATATGTAACAAAGGCTCAACTATATAAACCAAAACCGCAGTAAAATAGTTTTTTCTGAGAACTTCGAATACTTCAAAGGTTAACGACTCTACAGTTGAATGTAACTGAAAACTTTTTAATTGCTTCAAATCATAAGAACACGGCAGATGAATAGCTGTTAAGTAATGTTTAACAGAGAAAGCAGATTTGAAATGTAACAACCACAGCCCAAATTGTTATCTTTAATTAAACGTTTGTCCCAGTAAAAATAAGATAAGTTGAAAACAGCCACACTAACGAAGCGTGTACTTTGATAAATAATAATGTAATATTTAAATTCAATGAATATTGAAATTCATAAACAAATATTAAAATCTTAAGATCCATCTCGAGATTTCACGCAAAAGGTCACTGAGCAACTTGAACTTAGAACGTGAAGTTTGTAGAAGCGGCGAATTAAAATGCAAAATAACCATTAACGAACGTTGAAACAAAAGTCAAAATACTATAAACACTTACCAGATCCGAAACGCAATCCAAAAGTACACTGTTCCGTCCACTTGCACACAAATTCAATAAAAAGAAATGCAATATAAAAATCATGTATCCATCAATCCAGTTAATGGTAGGACAACATCACACCGTGCAGCACGGCACTCCACTTCTGTCACTGTCAGAATTTTCAAATTTCCACACACACTCGTAGTGTCGCAGCGTAAAATGTTTGATACACGGCACACTGACGTCCGCACAGCACCGCGGCCCACGAGTCACTGAACTGGCTTCGCACGCACCGCGCCCCCGTCCACCGGTGGATGCTCGCGAGTATTTTTATTATAGCACCATACTTATCGTCGTGGAAACCCTGAAATGGATTTGAATCCGAAATCGGGTCACGCGGTGACAGCCTTATCTCATACCATCAAGTTCATTGAAGTTTCGATACGATCTATCGATTTCACAACATTAAACAAAGTGATTTGAAATTACCGGACAGGTTGTCAATTATTAGAATTGGATTGTATATAACATAAGAAGTCTATCTGTGTAACATGTACATAGATAAACAATTTTATAACACAGTAACTTAAAAATAAAACTAATTAATAGTATAAACAATAAAATAATCCTAATTAATAACGTTATTAACAACTTACACTAAAAGAACTAAATGACACCAACAGCCAGCAGTGCTATTCGCAGTTGTTCGCAGATGTCACTGAGCGCTGCAGCCTCTTGTAACAGCTGCCTGCTCGTTTGCTTTTCTCTACCTAAAAAAAACCGTTTCACTAAAACCCAAAAAGTTCAAACCGATTAAATTAATCTTCAGGATTTTTTTGACAATGTGTGATTAATCACGCATAATTATGCAAATAAAACAAACTAGACACAAACAAAGTTGCCAGTATTGTAACTACCGACCCCAAGGTTCTACGGTAAGTCAACTGTACAACTATACATTTAATACATTTTGGGTTTTTAATTATTTATTGATTCATTTTTGTTCGTTATCATTATGTGTTCTTTACAGTCATTGAATTATTACGTTACTAATACATTAATGTATTAGCTATTTAGTATCAGTGTAATATAGTATTTGACTGCCTCGTTGGTAGAGTGGTTGCAAGCGCGACTGCCGATCGGGAGGTCCTGGATTCAAATCCGGAGTCGGGTACTATTG
>DWMG01000407.1:0-20040 GCA_018244855.1 Elbella merops
GTCTCTGCTTGCGGCTGATTGTACTCGTAACAGGTCACTGTGGATTTCAGAACATTTATTAATACCTCACATTTTGCCCCCGACATTTGCTTTACGAGCGAATGAAAGTGAAGTCAAACAAAAGAAGGTTTTCGATTCAACTGTACGTTTTTAAAACTAAATTTCCGTTTGTTACTCACGGATTCAACGGATAACAACCTTTTAAAATGAAATAGTATACGTTACGATTGGTCTCGTTTAAATGGAAAAATACCATTCCTAAGAAAGGAACACTCAACACATGTATGTATACGAAACAGAACACAAATATATGAAGTAATGCTAGAATACTGTTGCTATACCCGTGTACTATATTTTACGGACGGCGATAGTTCCCGTCCATTGCACGGTACACATGACTTGCTCCACACCATCTGTGTCCACCATTGAAAGCCACATTTACGCAGAATAAAAGCTCTGTACTATTGAACTCTGTTTTTGGGCGAAATCCAAACGAAACTCTGGTCTATTTGTTACACTATCACAGCAAGTCCCTCACAAGGTAGATAGTCATTATTGAATGCCAAATATCTCTGTCCAAAAAGAGAAGGTAAATTCACGCCTGTAGTCCCCGAAGGGGTAGGCAGATAAGTGTAGTATATTCCCATGTTTCTTCAGTTGGGCTTTGCGTCCCACTATGGAATAAATGGCGAACCTATTGCCATGCACCGGTCACAAATCCAGAATTCGAGCGTCTACTAGAAATTTCAAGATAGAAAAATTTAATAGTACCCAATCCGGGGACAAAATCCAGGACCTCTCAATCAATAGTCGCGCTTGCAGCTATTCGACCAATGGGGCAGTCAATATAAGGGTGATGTCACATTAGGTCATGTTATGTTATAATCGATCTTTAAAGCGATGTCACATTAGTTTGTGTTATAATCAGTCATTAGGCTGATGTCACATTGTTTTTTTATGTTATAATCGCTCTTTAATTTAGGGCGATGTCACATAACGTTGTTATAATCCATCTATCACCTGATGCATCCATGAATAAAGCGTAAAGGTGCGCGCACACCAGTGCGCAGACGCGACGTAACACCCTTTCCATAATATAACGTGTCGATAAGCACATTTGCATGTGTTAAAGCGCAAATTGGACTCCTTGGAACGTCGTATATTGTATTTCAAGCTGAAATAAGAAAGAAACGAGATCGTATCGAATTTTTCCAAAGTTATGCATATCATATAAAAATACAATACCTTTGAAAGCTTACGAAACCCGCCGTCTTACAAGTAAGCGTATATTGAAGCACTAGTTAAAAATTTTGCAGCGCAGAAATATATTTCAAATTTAAATATTTATTTTAACGTTCCTCTCTTAGCAACCAACTACATATATAATACACATATATGCATACGTAAAACTTTATACTTATTCCTATTATATCACTGAGTGTTAAACGGAACGTGAACTTAATTTTAAATGACATTCCCAACCAGTCAGTCGATAATGATTTACCTAAGCTTATTACTTTTCAGTGACAGGATTTATCAATCTGAGCCTTACGCATTTAACATCATAGAAAGATAAATGCAGGAGCAGAAACGATCATACCTTGAATGAAAAGTTAGCTCATTGCGTCTGGGTCTTCTTGTGTATGTTCGTTGATCCCACCTCATACGAAATCGCTTTGCGAGATTCTAATTGTACACCATTCATTTCCTCATGTAACATGCTTGTTCTTTATTTAAACTTCTTTGCTTCTCATTTAAACTTTCCTGTTCCTCATTTAAACTTTCCTGTTCCTCACTTAAACCTATTGCTAATCTTTTTTTAAATGTCTATAGTCATCTCCATGCACAGCCATCTGACCCGAAGCGAGGCATAGTCTGTGCTATGGTAACCAGACGGCTGAGAAACTACACATGTACTTATCCATATGAACACGATATAGATTTTTTTATAATACCTAGACACAGATCAAATATTCGTGAAAATCCTGGGTGGAAATCGAACCTATGATCGACAAAGTAGCCACGCCCAGTAACCACTGCACCCACAAATCGATCAAACCTTTATAATAAAGTGTGTTGGAGTGTACTTCACAATCAAATAAAAACACACGCTATGGCCCTCAATGTAGACACACTATAGAAAAAAATATATATCTTTTTAATGCGAAGTTATTTAATTTTATTTTTTATTTTTTAATGCCAAGCTATTTAATTTTATTTTAAAAAAATTAGTGTAATTAGCGTGGAATTTAATTATTAAATCAAACATTAGTGTTAATTATAGTTACAGGGATGGTATTAACATTAATTTATTTTAATAAAAGTCCAATTAAAACAATTTTAAAATTCGTACTAAACGCTAATATTTGCGAAAACAAGCGCGGTAAGCCGCGGTAAGTAGTAGCTGACGAAATAATCGCGCCGTCGTTATACGGGCGGGAGAGCGGACGCCTCTCCAATTAAGGCAGTAGACGGAAAATTACCTCGCGAACGCCCGCACCTGCCGCCCGCCCGCCCTACGCCGACACCTTTGATGTAACGGTTATAGCAATGTTATTATGAACCGTTTATAAACCGTGTGTAAAGTTACGAGTTAGTATACCCGCTGTGCTGCTGTTGATATTAAATATATAACTCTCGCAACAGTTACAGAATTAACTTTATCGTCTAAGTAAGTACAGTTGTTACTGTGGGTGTTTTTATATATAGTTATATTAATTTTGTTGTTACAATTTTTGTATTACATATTTTGTATTACATGTATATGTACATTAAAAATATATACATATATATCATTGTAATACATATCAATGTAATTTACATGCATGCACTTATGACAATGTACAATTGTAACTGAAAATGAAACGGCATTTTTCAATATTTGGAGTTTCGCGTTACTAGCCAAAATATTTGTTGGAAGTTTTTAAACGCCCTGGCATCCCCTGGCGCAGCTCAATGACCAGGGTCGACTATTTAACACGGAATGTGCGTATACAATCGTAAAATTTTTGCCGGACATCCAAACATCGGTCCGACAATGCTTAACTTTCCAGATCATTTACTTTGAGCAACCGGTTCGGTGTAGGGACCGACTCTAACTACTTAATACCAATTTTGGGAGCGGTGGAAACTTAAGAAAAATATGAATATCTCATCATAAACGTAACATCACGCCTGTAATCCCCGAGCGTGTACACTGCCACGTTTCACCAGGTTACGGTTACGTCCCGTGGGCTAGATGGTGAGCCTATTGCCATACACCGGCCACAGAACATAATTATATCATCATCAGATCATTTATCATATATCATCATACCTTGGCATTTATTTTCATCAAGCAAATTCCGCTGAACTATAATTTTAAATTACGTATATTTTATGTACACACAACTGCCGTAATGAATAAAGTGACATTACGACTGGAGCACCACTTTATTACACACTGGAAGATCTAATTGTTCGATAGAACATTCCAGAAAATCACGTTAAAAGTCGAGATTTCGTCAAGTTAAAAGCACGCTAACGACTTGATGCCGAACCAGCAAATGAAGCTTGAATGCTCGGAACGGTATATAAGTATACCAAAAAGATTTATACCGCGATCTCTTGCCGAGTTCTCGGTCGGAGCTCATCAATCATGAGTCCGATCGAATACCGATCGTTGCGGCACAGATAAATTGTCTATGAAACACACCAGCGTTTCGGGCCATTAAACCATAGGTTTTGCACTCCACAGATTTGCTCTCCATAGACAAAAATATAGGATAAAATTTAGATAAAAGTAGTTATTCAGGTTAAATAGTAACTTTAATGTCTCCTAAGTAGATTTATGGTGTAATTGTAGCTTGAAGGTTATTAATCAATCTTCCGACTTGGATGGTCCTAATTTTATATACTTTCTTCCGCCATTGGTTTGGTGCCTACAGCTACTAAGAGAGTGGCAGATATTTTGTTAATTATTTGGATAGTATTTTGATAGTTAAATGTATTGGTACTTCTTATACAGGTTATGAATTATTAATTGAATCGATCACGTATAACAAAAAAAACCTTTAAGATTTTTCTATTAAACGACTCATGGTCTTAGTAGCAGTGTCAGTGGTGACAGCAGTAAGCTAAATAAATTATGATGATGACGTCTGTGACAGCTGTCACAGCATGCTATGTAAAGTACTATTGACACTGGCTACTTTTATATACAGTATTCCTAGTCTACGCAAAAGAAAACAACTATAGAAGTATAGGTAGGCCATTTGACATTTATATGTATCTTTGCATATCTAGCCCGAATTGCTTAGTTTGACCAAATCCCGTGAGCCTCTTGGCAGAGTGGAACAGTGAACTTAAAAGCAAGGACATTGAAAGTGCCGACTCTATGAATGAAATGAATTAAAAATGTGCCATTTTGTAAACCAATAAAAATTAAAAGCTATACACAGACATTTTATATATTATGGACCTTTGAATAATAGATTAATAATCCATTAGAAATCATGATTACGTTATTCAAACGAGGCACATCACTAAAAGTTCCAATGATTGACTGATCAACGAAAGTATCTCAAAATCAAGCAGAAATATTAAGGATTCGCCGTTGGATGAAGCAAACCACAAATTGTTATTAATTGTCTGGGCAAAGTCTCGCCGCAAATTTTAAAGTATCTTAAGATATTATAAATTTAATAGGAAAGTTGGTACCCGCCAAGAATTTGAGCGATTTCTAGACAATTGTGCAAAAATTTCTTCAAAGACTAAACACGAGTTTTAAACTTCGCTCAGCATCGAAACTTCGATCCTTCATCACTGGCGCGCTGCTATCGCTTCCATTAAATCTAGTTATAATTATGAGTTGTATACAGATAAACAATTTTCCGTCTCGTACAAAAATTTAGCAGAATTATATTTTCAATAAAAGTTCAATCTAGACTGTTGCCTGTAGTAGGAAGCTTTATGACTTCCAACAATATACAGAAAATGAAAAAAGGAAGAAAGAAAAACGTATATCTGCCCATAAAATACCGATACATAATGTATAAACTTAATATAAACATTCATGTATACTATATTTATATATTGCACCTTACCAATTAAAATATGAGGGTAACACATTGACACGTGTTCATTAACATCATCATCATCATCATCATCAGCCTGACTCAGTCCACTGCTGGACATAGGCCTCCCCAAAAGGGGGTATATGCCCGTAATATCCACGCCGGGCGTGCGGGTTGGAGATCGCAGGGCACAGCTTCTCGCACCGCCGGCGCTGCTAGACGTTTTGCTAGATGCAGGACATTTAGACGTGCCTATTTAAGCTGTGCTATACCACAACCAGCCGGTCGCCAGAGCCTCGTCTGTTATAGCAGGGTGCGCCACGTGCAGGTGAGGTTGGCTTGGGGTCCTGAGATAATAGTTGAAATCCCTTACACCCCATTATTATTAGTGTTTGTTAACATTATACATATTCTCACTCAGTGTATGCCTCGATTTGCACATGGAACCTCTGATTTAACCGATGCTGATTTTCGATGTGACCGTAAATTAAATCGATGGTAGATAATTTAGGTTATAACTTTTCTGAACTAACGTTTTAGAATTTGCTATTAAATTAATTGTAAGACAATTTCTAAAGAGTTCATGTAGCTTGCACGGACAAAGGACTGAATGCCATTAAATTAGACAAGACAATACGTATTCTTGATTAAAAATATTAAGAAAGAAAGAAAAAAAACTTTTTATTCACGATGTGTACATACCCACACGTTACAGCACTAAGATGTACAATACCAACATCTAAGACAATTGCAGGCCGCACATGTTATGAAATGGATCCTGCTCAGCAACTTATCCGCTGTCCAATGTTATTAGTGAAACAGCTGAGCTAACACTGGGTTTTGTAGGAAGCAAGGGAGAATCTGACGTCCACATTTCTTTCAGTGTATCTACTATTCGCGAGAATGTAGAATCGTCGTAAGAACTAATCGTCCTTAAACAAAACATAACAGTATTTCACGTAATGTTAAGTGATAATTGAACACATTTTTTTACATCTATATTTCAATAATAATGGTCACTCTCCATCGTGCTCGCTGCAATCGGTGGGAGTTCACGATGAAGGACGTCGTACAGGTCCGAAACTAGTCGGGCTGCCCCGAAAAACGTACGTGAGTTAAGCCGGTACATTTATAATCATGTGCGTAAACACTCGCGAAATATTAAATAGTTAAATAATGGTCAGATTTAACGTCTCACACCGCCAACTTGCTGGCTACACACACAAACAGTACAAATGATGTTCGCGCGCATACATATTCAGTGGTGGCACATTTGCCGACATTACACTTTGGGACAAAAAATTGCTGAACATCACATAATACCTAACCTACCTCTATTTTTCTCTCAGCGATACGGGAAGAATTGACGACGCCCTCGAATATTATTTTCGGGCCATTCATAACAAACTCGGGTGCTTTAGTGAGAGTTATATGACGTTCTTATAGCGTCGCTGGCTCGCGTCGCCTGACGGAGGTTTTATAACTTGATCCCCTCTTTCGGATTACGAAAGGGTTCTGAATATAAAACAAGTTGAATATGACTGTCGCGTTTGTATTTAATTGCCCGGCACTTAACACATTTAAACTAGGCAGAGCGTATGAAATTTTACAATAAATACTTACAATGAATGAAAAAACGAATATATGTTACGAGTACATGTTTGTGCACATTATGTGTATGTATTCATATTTATGATGAAATGGAAAGATTTAATTCGAAACTGGCATTTTTTTTTTTAATTTATTTATGTACACAAATTAAAGATTTTATAATATTAATCACTCATTTATATGAATCACTCATTAAATTTTATGATATAACTAGAAAACATTTTTTTTTCAACTTCAAATATATATGGACCAAGTCGAGATATTAAACCACTTCTCCATTGTTTCAGATCTTCGCCATGTTTCAGCATCTGCCTGCATTTTGTGTTCTTGTCATGCTGACGTCTGTCTACGGTCAGACCGGTAGTTATAGCAACTTATCTCTTCTCACATTTATGTCCTTAAAATATATTTAATAAAACAGTCCTAAACGTTGTTTATAAATAAACGTATTTTTCAAGAAACGGAACCACCGACCACGCTGATAACCAAGACCACGACCACCACATCGGCGCCGACCACGACCGCCGAGGGCCCGTGGGAGACGGAGACGCTGAACGAGGGGCAGGCGATACAGAAGGCCTTGCAATATCTGTTACAGCACCGCCAGCCCGACTGGGGCTGGGGCAACGACACGCACCATGTCATGCTAACACTGCAGGTACAGTCCAGGACTTCTCTTTAACCTGGAATTGAAATCTAGTCATACATTTTTAGTACCGACGATTTTCGCAATACTGAGTCAGAACTCACTATGATAGTTCCATCCGGAGATTTAGTGAAGTATAGAATTTTAGCACTGTTAGATATCAATTTTAATTGCTTATGCAAGATAATAATTTTAAATTCTAAATAGGTTTATTATAACAGTAACTGTATACAATTCGCTAATTTCATTCTTTTTGGTTAGGTATCTTTAAATATTGCGCAAGCTAACATCCCATGGATAAACAATCCGGACGATTTATGAAGAGCCCAGGTCGAGGTCGACCCTTGGATAATCAGTAGCACTTCGGAGGGTCATTACTATGGACTCTGTAGTCTTTCCCAGTTGTTATCTTTAAGTAACAATCGTCCAATTTTCTTAACAGTGTTTAGGCTATTAGAATGTTTAAAACATGAAGAAAAGCCAATAAATACCAAGAATAAATTTTACCAATCAGCATTCGATCACTAAAGTATCACTAAGGTAGAGATAGCAGAGGAAATCACATGCTCAACAAGAGAAAGATGTATGAATACTTGGCTAATCATTTCATCAAATATATTATGAATTTATTGTAGGTTTCTAGTAATAAAGAATATAAAAAATTGTTTGATAAGTCATTCCTAACGTAACTTAACAACAATGAATTATAAGTTAAGTGACACATTTGGTTGCAGCTGGCCAACAACACCGGCAAGGAAATAGAGCAGCAGGGACTGGAGATGCAGCTGTCGGCGAAGCAGATGGAGATTGAGATCCTGCTCATGATGTCCAAGTGAGAGATAGTTTAATTAAACAATAGCCTTTTTTAACAGTATACACTGCATCAGTTAATACGTATCTCATCATTATCCACCTGTCATCGTCCACTGTTGTACATCGACTTATCCAATAGCACGCCAATATAAATACTTATATTGGCAGAGGTAATTTAATTAATTAATTTAATAAGTTGCACCAACAGAGTGATTACTGGCACATTTAATACAGGAGTACATTAAACGAGGTAAATAGGTGAGTGTCGTCCCAGTTCGAGGCGCACACAACATGTTAAATGCAGAATAAATACGCTTAGAAATAATTCTCAGTAATACGTTAAAACGAACGTCTCTAAAGAAACGTGTCTAGAACAAATTTCGGTAACAGCTTGGACGGAATTGCAAAGTAACTTAAATACGACGGCATTTGTCCAACTGGCAATAGGGCGCGCAGCCCCGTATTTAAGCCCATTAAAAATGACATAAATTGGTATCGTATAAAATTTTAGCGTTTATAAATATAACGTGATATATATTACATGAATATCTAAAGCTTTTACCCCCAAATTTACTAATACAATAACATAGAATAGTAAATAAAATTAAAAAGTACTAAACATGACTTATTATAACGCGTGTACAGAAGTAAATTTCGCCCCGCTACCAGTAGGTAATGTGTAGAAATCACTATACGCTTATTAAATTATCTGGCAAACAAACTATAATTACAAACATTTAAATAATGCAAATATACTGCACAGAGATAAACAAAATTACATACAGAATGCTTAGGTACAATAACATGAGCAAAGTTAAAAGTGTTGTGAATTTTTAAATAGCTACAACGCGTTTTTTTCTTTAAGCAGAATTACATTTATAAAAATTTTAGTTTTAGTCAAATCTGCGTCCCACAGAAACCTTGTATTTTTCAAAATAAAAAGCAACGTACATTTATTTATTTTCAACCGATCAACTATTTATTCGTGAAATTTTATACAAACTCGTAAAACTATTTACTTGTTTGACTCATAAACCTCTAAGCAAACAAAATAAAACGCCACATTCAGAATACGAAAACGTAACTTCACGCCTGTAATCCCCGAAGAGGTAGGCAGAGGAATACAGATAACATTCAGAATATTGGCATGATATGGTTATAGAGATGTATTTTTCAGGCAGATATTATATGATATTGTCTTTATAACATCTAGAACTAACCAAAACATGAACATTATTACAAATTATGTATATAGGTATATCTAGACATAAACTCGTAATGTAGAACGTAGGCTAATTTGATTACTCTAATTAATTTATATCACAATAGAGCTAGACGGTATGAAATATCGTTGTAACTAAACAATACTGGCTTTATCTACGCAGTAGCTACCCCGCAATTGTCGTTTTGGTTTCATGAATTAATTACAGCCATATGTATAAATTAAATATCAGAATGTCTTCTGATTTAATTATCCGGCGACGATCAAATAAAATCTGTATAAACGCTTAAGTCTTGTTTATTTCTATAGCTAAAGTACTTATGATATAATAGTATTGATTTGTTGCCATAAGAAAGACATCTGTTAAAAAATATATGAAAAATGACGCTAATATTTTTTATATTATATCGATTCTAAAACACGTGTTATACATACTGAGGTATCTAAAAGAAGTACTATACACTTCGAATCAATTTTATACATTCCAACTTTCAATTATACACTAAAAGTAATAATTATACAATGGCAGAAATTAAACCAGCTGTCATTAAAATTGAAATATAATGGATCGGTGAGTCGTTAACGTTTTATTGAATATTTGTTAATGTAATTAAAGAGTTATTTTGTAATTTTATATTTAGATCGTTTACCAAATATGCTAATAAATTACTTCGTAATTACATTATTTCTTAGTTTTCCTTTTACAATGTCAAATACAAATTTTCTCAGAAGCAATTTAAAGAGAACCATAAAATATAAATAATACTACTAAATCATAACAGAAAGTATATTCTAATTATGACTAGGTTTCTGGCAAACAATTTTTTAATCTAGACGCTATTTTAGTAGTAAAATTAACCAGAAGTAATTACACTGGGCAGTTTTAAAGGTTTTTTTTATTTATTCAGAGCATTAATTTGTTAAACAGTGGAACAGTAATTAAAACCTAGTTTTTTCAACACGAAACTAATACAACTGTGATTTACGTCGTTGTATTTTTAATTTAATATTCATTCTGTTCAAATGTTTTCATTTATATCCAAAATCACAATTTTTTGTGGGTTTTTACATGACAATAATAAATGTCAGCCATTTTCGTTCTACCTTCCGTTTCGACTCATGCAAGTTGCTGTGTGAAAAATCTGACAATACATTCTGTGCATATTCGCATAGTTTTTATTTATATGGGTAACCCTTTTTTACAGTTAAAGATTTATTTAAGAATAAATCCCGCAGGCACCATGAATCGCCACCGCCCCTCAGTCGTTTGGCAGCATACACGCTGGCTCTGGGCGCGCTGTGCAAGGACCCTCGTTCCTTCCACGGGCGTGACTTAGTAGCGGCGCTGCTCCACCGGGAGCCACCCCATGACTTGGACTTCGCGTACGCAACCCTGGCGGCATGCTCGTCCGCCGCGCACGTCCGCCGTCGCCATATCCGCCGCCTCTTAGACATTGCCAACGCTGCTGCTGATCATAGCCTGGGTGAGCTATCTACATAATTTCACTTTCAAATAAGACATGATAAAAATTGATAATGAATAATTGCTGTATGTCAATTAATAATACAGATTAATTAAACAACGTGTTCTATAAAAGTCCATATTTTAAACGCTATCTAACACCAAACCTAATTTATTTTATCATCAATTACGAGTACAATGGATTCCTTACATAAAACTAGCACTCTTCTAACGGCCACCATTTTCAAATTTATATAACAACTTAAAAGGAAATTGCGGATTATTATAACATTAGCATAGTAGTTCTCATATAATGTTAAAGTCAATGCACACTGTAGCGGATTATTCTAGAATTAAAATTATGGTGTGTTCCTGCAGATACGATATCGATGGTGATCTTGGCGCTGCGTTGCGTGGTGCAGGACCACCGCCACCGCTCGCTGCTGCACTTCGTGCGGCGACCCATGGCTGGTCTGGCACGCCAGCAGCACGCTGATGGCGGCTTCGGCGCGCTGCCCACCACCGCCCTCGCTATACAAGTATTTACGTGCCAACTTCTACGCGATGTGATATCTTCCATATATCGTCTAGATTAAGGTTCATTTCAGATGTGCGAATTCTCACAGGCAAATTATACAGTAGAAAAACTTTGAACTATCTTCCATTAAACATTTTCAGCTCTATAAGTATTATAAGGTACCAGTAGCCTTAGTGATAACAATACACATTATACTAATGTGTAAAACTTGAGTAATTTTAGATACTGCGGACAACTAATGTCAAATGAAAAGATGATTAAATTATATAAAAAATAAATATCGTAAAAGAACCATAAACTAGTTTACAAAAATGTTTTTTGTAGAAACTTGAAATTTCTTTTTATTACCTAATTAAGTGGCTAACCGAAATACTAGAAATACTCGAACCATAATTATATAAGCCATTACGACGTATTACCCAGATTTAATGGAATTCTTATGACATAAGCATTTTTATCTATACAGATATACATCTAAAATCGCTAATATTATAGTGTACATAAACGTTGGAAGAAAATAATGTTTAGTGTTTAATATTGAAATGCTAATTGTTATTATAATAAAACTTAGTAAATCATAACTGAAAGATTCTCATTCTATTCTAAAATATCTAAAAGATTTGTTTCGTAGCGAGTTCGTAACTCTATATAAGAGTTTTCGTAGCGCCCTCGTAGCGCACAAGCTTCCCGAATAAATAATTTAAACAAATGTATAAAAACTTTTGCCGGCTACGAAAATACACTAACACCTCTGATTCAGCAAACAGGACAATCAATCATTAAATCAAACAGAATTATTAGTTCATTTAAGAGAAAACTAAGACTCATCGTTCTCATCAACCTTTCCAAGGCCGCTGCTAGACATGCCATCGCCCGATGGAATTTCCCCGTAAAAAGTAAAACGCTATTAAGTAAAAAAGATAAAGAAATGACAAAATAACGTTTAAGCGGAACGCCATTTATTATAATTTGGAACAAAGCGGTAAATTTTGAAAATCATACCCTTACAATGGAAATCATTATGCGATAAAACGAGTAAATATAGATTCATGAAGATAAAAGATATTTTTTAAAGGTCAATTCATATTCCCAGCAGGAAAATGTTTCGAAGATGAATCGGCGGTATAGAAAATACTTTTTGATAAAGTCATAAATACATTATTGTAGAATTAAAGGCACGAATCGAAATGAAGTAATTTTGTATTGTACGAGCGGACGACCATAGTTACAAATTGTCAGTTGATCAATCATTCTTAATGCACTGCAGCCTCGAAACCCAAAACATAGCGGCCATGTTTTTTTTAATTGTTTATTTGTCACTTCCTTACCGAGCCTCGAAAAATGGGCTTTAAGCTACATATATATATGTATATATATACATAACATATAGTAGATGTAAGGCAATCCGTACACATCTCCAAACGCATACACACATATTGACGCTATATATGACATACACTAGCTGTAAGACAGTCGCACACATCTACGATCTCTGTATACGCACAATCACACACATATCTACGCTCTCTGTGTATATAACGAGGCGTAAATGAGAAAAAAATAAGCGTAGCAGCCGTATTCCCAATGGAGATTCGTAGATTGTTTCCGACGCGGTACTTCGTATAGTTTCGACATATCATTCATCATTTTGCCAATTATTCGCGCTGGCCAGTATTTTCTCGGCCGCTATAAAATCCGATACTGCTGGACTGATTACACCCTGTATGCAGAATACGAACACGTATACAGCATCCAAAACCCTTTTATTCCGAACATAAAATTGAGGTATTTCATTACAAACAGATTTGGAAAAAACAAAAAACAACACAGTATAGTTCACTAAAAGGGTCAAATAAGCGATATTTCAATAGTATGATTTCTAGAATATATTATTATTATATATTATCGTGCCTTATGGGGTAGGCAGAGAACGCTGAGTGCCAAATATTTTTCCATTACACAACAGAAGTGCTTTTCTAAAATCATCATTCATTTCGTACACGCACGCCAATTTCGTACAACTTACATACAACATATTTACATACAACTTACATTGTTACATCCATAATATAACACAAACAAACAAAAACTATAATAAAACATTAAAGTGTTCCTTTTACGACGAGCTATAACGCGCCCATTTCACAATAATAGATTTTATTATGTGTAACAAAGTTGATGGAAACTTTGTATGGATAATTTCTGACTTTTTCCATACGTTAGCTCCTATTTGTGTTACGACGACCGGCACGTATGTCACCGAAACGTGAATGTATATGCGTGTATATCTCAGTATATTAGATCGCAATCAGTTTAATAACAGGCAATATTTTATTAATTATCGCAAATATTATTTTATTTATAGCTTTGTTGCAAAACCTCAACGTCAATTACTTTTATAATTTTGTTCTTAAAAATATTTCTCCTACATCAAATAGAAACGTCAAAATTAGTTTAGAGTCCAGCTTTTCATTCAAAGGAACCAGATTCCAATATTGGCGCGCATTTCTTTACAATAATGTGGATTTTAAAATTATATATCACTTGCTGTAATTATAAAGGAAATAGTTTTGAGGGGACTGTCCTTATTCGAAAAATAAACCCAAGAGTCCAACGATAAATGAGTTTATAGTAATTAACCAAATACTACCATACTAGCCAAATATCGAGTGACAACCCTTACATTATATTATTGAAAACTAAGTCGTGTAAGTTGGCTCACGACGTCCTCCTCTTTCATTACAATGTTTGACAATTAAAACAAAAAAAGGACGTAAATATTTACCGTCAGAATCACTTACGACTAATGGATGCACAAGTAACTCTTTATTAAACACATTATACTTAACCTCACACCTGTATTTCACCGAATGTGTTAAATTATGTTATATGACCCGTAATGGAATAGAAAAAACACGATTGGAATAAACAAATTGATTTCCATTATGTTTAGAATTACGTTAACTTTTTTGTAAGGATACCGAAGCAGCACGCAGCAGTTATAAGCACTTGTCGCTGCCCGGCAGCATATTCAACCGACCTGCAACATCTGTAACCAAACCTCGAACATACCTATAGTAATATTACGATCAATATTAGAGTAGGTACTGGTTGCTAGTAACACTGTCAGTAAGTCAATATTAATTGGTTATAGAACTGCAAAATGGGTTTTGTATTAACCAGGTGGCCAGTCTGCCTGTTTGTCAGGTTTATTAGTATCTGCCCTGTTCATAGTTCCGAAGTTTAAAGTGGTATACTCCAATCCGGAAATAGATTAGTAAACCGCAGAGTTCAAACTGGACTTAAAAACCCTCGACAACTTGCTGATATTCAGCAGCAGGAATAAATAGTGAAAACCGATGGTAATAAACGTTCAAGAGCCTTTTCATCCTTTTGGTGGCCCATAAAGCGGTCGCTCTCCGATATTATTGCTAAGCAGTCGTTAAATCTTGTCAATGGCTTTCCGGAGTTTTAAAGCTTCGTCATAACACTATCAAAGGAGGGACATTATATGTATGTAAATAATATACTAGAGATAAATCATACTACCTATTAAACGTAAACGTAAACCAATAAACCCATTGTTGTTCCTTCATTAGGTTAAAATGTAAAAATATTTGGGGTATATAACTTAATGTTCGAATTAAAAAATGTGCAAATTAATGATCAACAAATTTGATGCAAATCCAATGAGAATGAATTAAAATAAATTAAAGTGATTGTCTCATTGGTGAAGTAGTTGCAAGCGCGACTACCTATCTAGAGGTCCTGGTTTCGATTCCCAGGTCGGATGCAATTGGATTTTTTATCATGAAATTTCTAGTCCTGGTACGGAGTCTGGATTTGTGCTCTGTGTAAGACAATAGGATCAACCCTATTCCATGATGGGACATAACATAACTAGTATAATGTGGTAGTCTACTACACTCCTCCGCCTACCTCTTCGGGGATTACAGGCATGATGATAATTTAAATTAAAGCGAGACGAATAAAAAAGGCAGAGTAATACCAAAACGAGCCAGTACATTAGCCCATTGGTCATATTCATAACTGTGTACACAAATATCGTAACGTTATGCAAACGTACACAGCCCGAACCACTTTGCTTAATTAATTCCACCTGTTTTTCATTTGTCCGCCCAAGTCATGTCTACATTGCAAATTGCGGCCCCGCCGCGCAACACATCGGCAACTGACGAATTGATATACTGACAGTGGAACTATAAATGTTGTTACAATAGCGCTTTTATTAAAAACTTCACAAACATGTGTCGCGTCTGTTCTTCTATAGTCACTATGGCGTGTGAGTTGAGAAATACTGGTAAATATTCACATAACGAAACCTATATAGAAACTTTTATGTGGAGGTATCGACCCAAACCTATTGCTTATATTGCTTACTAGCAACTCTACCCAGTACATAGTACCAGTCTCCATGTAGTACATAGGTACTACTGTATGAACTAGGTAGAGACACGGCAGTACATGAGATACGCTATATCAACAGTCGACAATAGCGATGCATTTCCAAGTTACATCAAGTTGTCAAAGTAATGTAATTAGCAATCAATGCAGAATGAAGTGCACTGGCAACTTGAAGACCATACGAATTTGTTTGTTGTTCAATCATGAGTAAGAGAAAAAACTGATAACGAACCTTGATTGAATTTTTTTTCAACCCACCCTATTAATAGGCTCACCACCTATTCCATTGGCCTTAAAAGTAACTGGTGAAACGTGGGGATGTTCTACACCGCTCTGTCTACGCCTTCGGGGTTTACAGGCCTGATGTTATGTTCTAACACTATAATCGCAAAATCGCAAAATCGCATTACTAAAATCACATGTGTATACACCGCATCAGACATACATGAACCCTTTTAAAGTGTCGTACATCTGTACAATTGACGCCCAACGTTGCCGCTGACAAATAACTAGGTGACGTACGCCCTGCCTCCCCCAGGGATATCAATATCTGGTGGACGTGCAATTAGTGGATTGATACCCGCGGTTAATAACCTCGGTTTTCTAGTTCATGTGAGTTATAAAGTGGGAAGTGTTTTTGGCGCGGTTTGTGTCAATGATTGTAGTTATATTGACAGTTCTAATCTTTTTTTGTACAACATGACATAGTAGGATATAATTCTATGTTTACTGCTAGTTAACGTAACGGTCTCAGGAAGAATCATGTATCGTTATTAAAAGAGTTAAAGTGAAGAGTGAAGATTAATTATTAATTTAAATGTTAGTAAGTTTTAAATGTTAATTAAAAGAGGATGTCTTTAAAGTTATATGTGTGTTCGTAGGACTACGCTATCTTAAAAACTACTTTGAACACGGTCGTTTCGGTGTTAAGACGTTGGTGCATTAAATATGTGTACTGTTTTTTTTTACTATTTATAACTATATCGTGTTGTGACATATTGACCTAATATTGGAAACTGTAACTCCCTGAGTTCAGACTTCTCTGAAGTAATTTGCTTACTTCGAATCTTATAACTCACAGCCATTATGATATGACTTGAGGTTGTAAATAAATATATTATTAATAAAATAAATAATAGTGGTTATATATTATATTATTAAGAATGTCAAAGTTTAAAGCACTAAAATTCATTTGCACTGTAAAGTATTAGGATTGTGAATTAACTTTCCCCTTTTCAGTAATATAATTGTTTTAATATTGTATTGGGAATATATAACAATTTCAACAACATGTTTTACAATAAACGCTCAATGCACCTGCAACTGCAACTGCAAGGTATGCCAACATTTTCAAACGATTGTAATGTTTAGGCCCTTGAAGACTCGGACAGCGGCCCGGGCGCCCACCAGCACTGGAGTCTACCCGCTGCTCGGAAATGGCTTTTGGAGAAGCAGGAACCCGACGGTGGCTGGGGAGATGTCTCCAAGACGGCAGCAGCGATCGCCGCTCTGACTCCTGCTTCTCTCGCCGCTGTTCGCCCGCCGCACTGCAGCGACAAACTGCAGGACAGCAAGCATGAGCCTTTGGGTAAGGATCGTCTGTAGCCCTAGCATTGGCGCTTGCAAGCCCTGGACTAACGTCACAGTAAAATTTGATCACTTGGAAATAGCTGCTAAAATTGTTTATCGTTGTTTGATAGACAACAATGGTGGTGATGGAGCGGTGAAGCTGGCGTACCCAGCGCACGCGAGCAACGAGTCGGACGCACGCAACGTATCTTTTACCTACACCCTGTGGCTTGGCACCAACGTCACTGAGAACTACACCCTGTACATGGTGGCTCCCAGGTCAGTGTGTAAATAATACTTTTAAATATTATTCGTCTTTAACGTTGAAATTCATATGAAGTGAAGCAACTTCTAAACTTGGAAGTTCTAGAACATTCTCAAAAGTATTAGAAGACTGTGGCCATATTAATTGTAATTTTTTAATCCGTTTCTAACAATGATACATTATAACAATGATACATTGGTGTCGTATTCAGCCTGTTGATGAAATATTTGATTTTGTACTATTTTGTCCATTTAATATTTCAAATACTAATATTAATAACGCTTATATAATACGCTAATATACATACATTTATAGCTATTCATTCTATTTACTTAAAGTATATCTTGTATCGCCGAAATTAAATTAAAGTATACAATGTATATCTTTACCTCAATTTTTTATACACTAAACTTTATTTTAAATATATCTTTAACTATATAATGATATATCTTTAACTTAATATTATTTTTCACCATTCCAGAAACATCTCGTTCTACCACGTGATGCAGATGGCAGCGGAACAGGAGCCGCGCTTCCGGTTCGCGGCGCGCTCGTGGCCCAACGGTAACTACGTGCACACCCTGGCCGGCCACCGCGAGGAGCCCATGGGCTACCATTACTGGCTGCTGTACCGCCTGCCGGAGGTGCCCGACCCCGCCGCGCCCCCCGGCAACCAGCTCGTAGCGCCCGTCGGTGAGCTGACCGAAAATAACCTGTACTATATTAGCCGAGTTGCATATAAAACTTATGCTCGTTACGACAGGCGAAAGGCGATCGATTTTTAGAAGTTTAGTGTTTCAGACAAACAAAGTATTGTTATCATATTTTTATCTTTCTGATTGAATATTTGAAAACATTAACGATTTCCTACCGAAGCATTTGTTTTTCTATATTATCGGAGCAATATTACAAACTGTAGGTACTATTTTTATAGATATATGTTTAACCATAACAATACTGTGGGATATTTATCTAATTACATATAGTATTTCTTATTATATACAAGCCAGTCATAGTTTCTGCTATCGGCAGATATGGGCAGCAATGTTGCATGAAAAAAAAAACATCGTAATGGAACTGTACATCTTAGAGTTTTCCTTAATAATAAATATAATGCTCAGTAAGACGGCAAGTCGGACAAGCAAGCCGAGGCAAGCGTAGGAGACTAACATTAATGCATCTCATTCTGTGGAGAACCATCTCCTACAGTGGAATAATAGAAGATAAATTCGGACTTAAGATAAATGACGTAAGAATGCACGTTGATATTTATTTGCTTTTCTATTCCATTGCAGGTGTCGACGACTTGCTGGTGGAAGATGGCGAGCATTATCTCTTCTGGTACAAGAAGCTGTAATCGCGTCGTATCCCACGTTTATTCCACTTCGTAGCGTATCTTATTGTGATCTACCCTTAAAATACTCTTAAGAATAAGAATAGGTCGGAATAGCTTCCTTCTTTAGAGGAATACTTTTTTATTGTGTCGTCAATGTGCAATGAAAAGTATACATAATTAAAAAGAAATATATATTTAATCAGACTATGGCCTTATCCTTCTCAATATGAGAGGAGACCCAAATTCCAACAGTGGGATCATAATGGGTCGATTATTATTATACAATAGATATTGTAAGCAGTGGCGTATATTTCGTAAATAAATAACCTGGTTTACATAACAGTTTAAGGAACATTTGAGCGTTTATTTAATAATAATCTATTACTTAACAATCGCACGAGTGAAACCCAATATGCTAAAGTTCTATCGCGTTTCCACGTTATAAATAATCTAGTATTGTAATGTATTTAATTACACAATCTGTGAAAGAGCAGTTACTCTATTACAGTCTGCTGATTTTATTTGCTTTAAGTGATTCTATTCGTCACTAGATGGCGCTGTAACATATTGTCATTATAACTGACATTACAAAGCAAATTCAAAATTGTACATTGACGTCATAATAGTTCGTCTTTATAAACTTAACGTTATACTTATATTGTAGTCATTCCCATCGATATGAATGTAACCAAAGAACATTGTTAATATTATAAGTAGCGAAACTTGATATTGCCTTGTATACCCCTTGGGTTGATTAACCTTTATACTCATACGTTATATTTACATTTTCTTTTTCTATCGTATCTCGAATGCTGTAACAGAAGAGGTTGTGTTTATTTTAACGATTTCAGCAAAATACGCTCCATTTTTTCAGGTCTCATGATATTTGTTTCAACTTGGTTGCTTTTGGAAATCTTTGTTAGAACTTGGTGGGCCTAGTACACAGTAGTCAAGTTAAATGACGTCTAATATGAAGAGTACGTAATACCAAGATTCATTAAAAGCAGAAGTTATTTTAACAAATATCAATTTACTCCTAACTCAATCCAGAAGGATAAGGGACTACTCACACTTATTCAGCTCTATTCGCGTTTCGCTG
>DWMG01000408.1:0-20034 GCA_018244855.1 Elbella merops
TTTAAAGACTTACGAGTCATCTTTTAAATCCTGTCTAAATTTCGTGACACTGTTGGAAAGTAAAAACAATTTATAAAGTGTAAAGTACGGCTGTACAGAGCGTGCCTATTAGATTGGTCTAGGCATTATATTTCGGTAAACGTTTTTATTATTTGCATGCCATAATATTCAGTAGACATGTTAGACTTTCGCCTCAGCCGTTCTTCGCTGAGACGAGACCCGATGAAGTTCGTAACGATATACGCAAACTGGCTGGCAGTGGTTGGATGCGAACAGCTGAAGACCGAGCTCAGTGGCGTGTCATTGGAGAGGCTTATGTCCAGCGGTGGATGGGAGTAGGCTGATGATGATAATGATAATTTTCGTCTTGTAATCATATTTTGTTATATTCGTTATTACATATTTTGATTGTCTAGGATTTACGGCTCATTATTGTGTTATCGGGAAAGGAGGAAGGGAGGTGGTCATCCATCACACAAGGAATCTTATTTCAGTTATTTTGTATTTTGGTCCTATTTTACAATAATTAAATACGATAAATTACGCGCATTACTTAGCACTAATTTTCTCCAGGTTGCTCGTATACAGTCAGCTTGCTCCAGTGTACATAATAAATGATGCATTATTTGTGAAAAGAGTAAGTGGAGTTGCGGGAGAAATATTGAATAAGTAAGGCAACACTGCTCTAAGATCGATCACCGCTACGTTCTGCTCCTTCGGGAACTAAGTTGGAATGCTTTGTGTTCTTATATTTTATCACATAACATGGGTCTATATTTACTTAAAAAAATTGAAGTCTGGTATCTGCAAAGTATCTAATATATTTTGGTATCACGTACACTAATTCATCTTTTAAGATAATTTAAGATTATATATTATGTGCCGTGCCAATAATCATGATTATAGAACCTCTGTAAAGACCGTTCATATTTTTTTTTATCAGCTAGTTTTTGTACATAATATATGTTTACCGAGCAAACAAAGTAAACTACATTGAAATATATTCATATATATATACATAGGTAATTTAGGTCTGTATATCAGTTTCACTAGTGGTATTGTCCATTTCTGTATACTTGTTATTTACTTTGTCGTATACTTTTTTCAAAATTGTATACTTTTCTAATTTAGATTTTCTAGTAGTGGTTCGGAGTCTGGATATGTGCACGATACATGGCAATACGCTCAACACCTATAGTGGGATCATCCATAGTGGGACGTAAACGTAACCGGTGAAACGTGGGAGTGTTCTGCATTCCTCTGCCTACTTCTTCGGGGATTACAGGCGTGAAGTTGCGTTTGCGTCTAAATATACTAATAAGCCATACAAAAACCCGTGATCGTATCCGTGACGACGGCGAAGAAAAAATAATCGCTAAGTTCATATAATAATAATAATAATAAAATCGACCCATTATAATTCCACTGTTGGAATACGGGTCTCCTCTCATATTGAGAGGGTTAAGGCCATAGTCTGACACCCTGGCCAAGTTCATGTTTCACTATTATTCATCATACAATTAAATAAAACAGTTATCACATGAATGATAAGTAGATACGATACTCTGGTTAATTCGTAGTTGATCATTCGAGCGATTTTACAGATTTATCTAGGAAAAAATATGAAAAACATGTTTCCATCACAGGGAGCGATTTGCTAATCGGGGCCACGGCCATGTATTTACTCGCCCACATGCGACAGTCGTTTGTTAATGGTATTACAGAATGGTACTGACTATTCGTTAAAAATAGTTGATGTTAAATGACGTGGCTTCTATTATTATGATCTCATGGCTCATAAACGGTTTCTGAATAAACCTACACGAGGTATTTTGTAACTCCTCATCTCATTTGCAAATAGCCGATAAACTAGTAAGTAGACGTATTAGGACTTAAATATTACCTAATATTGTTTTCACTGGCCATACTGAGGGCTTTAATAATTAATGCAAAATTACTCAAATTTATTGTGACGTCACAAGTCTCGTTATAATAAATTTTATCAGGTTAATAGACTATGACATTGAGTAAATTTAATGTTAATTCAATAATAATATTTCAAGAAAATTAAATTTATTCAATTAATAATAATAAATAAGCCGCTGTGTACATAGAGACAATTTAGATTAAATTTATGCCACTTTGCGGATATAAATAGCTGGCAAATGGTTAGATCATCAGGCTATCTCAGTCCACTGCTGGACATAGGCCTCCCCAAAGGGGGTTTATGCCCGTAATATCCACGCTGGACATGCGGGTTGGAGATCGGCAAATGGTTTAAGATTAAAATATTACAAAAACATGAAAACGTGGAAATAGTACATATAGGATTTAAAGCCCAAGGTCTCGTTCTAGTTTAGTTTGGTCGATTCAGAATTATTTTTAAAAATTTATTTAGGCTTTATACAAACATGCTTATAATACATAAATGTATATTGGTATATACATATGTAAATATTGTAATGAAGGTTTAACGAGATAATTAGTGTCAATGGTTTTGACCCAATTAATTAAAAATGTCGACTATTTCTTCGATTGTAAGCATTACTTAAAAATAAAATTGAACTGTCTGTTTGTTATATCAAAATAATGGGTTTTTAATGAGTGCATGTAAAAGTAAACCTAACATCAGGCCTGTAATTCCCGAAGGGGTAAGCAGAGGAGTGTAGTACACGCCCACATTTCGAGAATAGATGGTGAGCCTACTGCCATACACCGGGCGCAGATCCAGGCTTCGAATCACTACTAGAAATTCCGAATCAGAAAATCTCCGAAACGGCTAAATCGATTTCCACGCGTCTTTACTGACAAACAATTGATACAATGAGAAGTAATTAAAGCTACTTTTATTTAAGAAAAAGTTTTAGAGTTCACCTACGCGAACGAAGTCACGGACACAGCTAGCGAACAAATAAATCAATAACTTACCCAAAGCCACAGTTTATATTGGTTTTTATTCGATACACAAGGAAGTGGAATACGAGAGAATTAAAGTGTGTAGCAGATTAGCTCTTGTTTGGATATAAATACCCGTAAAGTACCTGAATTTTATTAAGTAGCATTTTAAGTAAGTCTTGAGTTATATTTTCGAACAGACAGTAAAAAATTGTTAACGACAATGTTATGTATTTGCTATCTAATTTTAATAAAAATAAAGTAGTAGAGAAAAAACCAAGCTCTGCCTATGTACTCTTTGCTTCTGTAACAATAGTATTTTTTGCACGGGTAATGTAAAAACCAATCAGTAACTGAGTGATATTTAGCGTACTTGATTGGTTATTACACATTTGTAGAGTCATGGTCGTTGCTTGAGATTAATTTTTAGGTCAAAACAACTGTCGAGAGTAATTGTAAGTATAATATTATGGTATTAGGTACTATGGTGCGGTGCGGGCGCGGCGCAGCAGTTCGAAAGGGTATCGTTCAAGCTATCTGGGTTACGTTGTTATAAACACGAAGGCGATCGTCCCAAGTCCCAAGCTTTCAAACGACAGTTGGTGATATGGGCTAGACCGCTTATTAGCGGTTTGTAGACGACAATAGGTGTCACATTCACGCTGAATTTATTGCGAAAGTGAAAGTTTTCTCTTTACTACTTCAACTTTTTGACATTTATGTTATTTTATTCGCAATTGCTTGAAACTACAAAACAGGTCAAACTATCGACGATATCTCGAAGCAGCGAAGGAAATAAATTGGTTCTAAGCATCGTAAGAAATGAATTAAGTGTAATTGTACTTGATCTAGAAATAATACTTGATGAAATATCACATGATATGTGGAGCTAATGCGTCTTGGCTGTTCATTGCGAAATTGCGTGCTTGTAAGTTATTTGTTAAATTAAGTGATCGAGCTTTTGGGTGCGGTCGACGAACTTTAATTACTACGGTTTGCGGCGGAAAACTCTTAACAGGCCATAGGTCATGATGTTGCTCCGATATATTCCTTAGAAATAGTACAATACCTCCTTGCAAAACTAAGTATAGAGCATCACGAAAGAGAACGTTATTAAAAATGAAGTCTTTATAAAATGTTTCAACATTCATCTTTCGTAACCGCCTAACAGTTGTGATTCCTCGATGTTTTTTCTTGTGTGCAGCTGCCGTGTTGCTGACTAATGGTAACAGTTAGCACACTCGCTCGCACCCCGCTGACTGCGCGTGACCAATACTTACGACAATATTTATAGCCACATTAATAAGTCACTCATTGTTATTGTAAGAATAACATAATTTAACATTTTAATGGCATAACATAAGCGGATAGCTACTACATTCATGGCTGCTATTATTCGCATTCGTAGATTGAAACACTTCTTGAGAATTGATTAATGTCTGTAAGATTTCAAAAAGAACAGTATTTATAAACATACATTGAATATATACGTTTTTTATGAATTTTTGTACTGGCGCAGGCAACTTCGACTAGTTTAACAGGACCGAGGACAGGTTTAAAGAAGCCCAACAATGCAATACTAACAACCCAAAAATATACTAAAAGACGCATTCGAATGAAACACAATTTATGATATTGGAACAAAACTAACGATCAATCGATTCGATTATTTCTGATAACATATTGAATGTGGACAAGTTGTGTGAACGTAATGAACGAAACGAGTTTAAGAAGCGAAGTATTCGGAGTCAACAACTGGAGTAGCGAGTAGGATGGTCGGGAGCGTGCGATGCCGTCACCGCTATAATCGGCGAAGGTCCGTCGCCGATGCGTGACCAACGACGCGCTGTTCGCCGGTTTACGACGCTCCACACAACTCTCACAATCACACTCAATTCTCTTACGCATCGCTCGCGAATGCGATATTATTATACCACTTTATACATTATTCTTCTTTAGAATTACAACTTTACTTTACACTTCATTACAGTTTCAACCAACTGACCTAATGTATAACTATTTCTAAACATGACGTGTAGTAATATTTCATGTAGTTTTATCAATGTGAAAAGGCTATAATATCAATAGTTGTAATTGTAATGCCTAACCGAATATTGTTTATCCATCGTATAGATAAAAAATATCGGCGACAAATGGTTAACAAACATATTTTATGTTGTAAGCTGAAACTCAACTCTTTTAACTAAAATTATTCACGGACGTCGTAACATAGATGCAGAATAAAAAATAAAAGATTATACCATTTGTTATATCTTAAAATTATTATTTACGCCATAAAAAAACTTCGCTAATTTTCTTTACGCCATTTGAACAGTTCTTGAATATATCAAAAAGAATGCACATTTACGGTTTTTGAACGATTGGCGAAAATCAGATTGCATTAATAGACACATTATTTTAAAAAATCTGTCTACATTACTGTACCTCAATAATATCTATATACATAATCAATATGTTCCACACAATTGAATTGCGAGGCGAATACATTTGCAGTCAAAATACATAAGAACGCAATGAAAGTGTTGACACAGTTCTTAGGTAGTTGTTTTGTCTTCAAATTGTAATGTTAAACGTACTCGTATAATCGAATTATATGTATAATGTTTGTACCTCTAACTATATGTACATGTCTTATTTTATACGCTATTTAGTTTCCCGGTCTGCGGCCACATTGTGCAGACATCACTACGATGTTCTCTACTTGTGTCTACATTGTTCTCAGTGAAAGCTACACAAGACATACTAAAAGACATCAGGCGTCGCTATTTATAACATAAAATCATTACTAAACGCGTGTGATCCGCGGAAAATTCGATATTATAACGTTACTCTTGAACGCAACTTCGTGTAACTTTTAATATTTATAAATGATGACTCATAACGCTGATTCTAATAATTAATATAGAATTTCATACAAATAAACAATTCGTCCCATGCTAATGGAATATCTACTGCGTTTATATTATATTAGTAGGTACATCAGGACGTTAGTAATCATAGCGCTATTTAAAGCCAGATAGAGCAATAACATAAATGAGCCGCAGTTAAACTTCAGACGTGTGTCATCTGCCTCTACTCGATAACCCATTATTCTCTTAGCTAATGATGACTCGTTACAATTCATATCTCTGTAACCGAGTAGGTATCTAATTGTTATATTTACAATTGTTGCGCCAAAACGTGCAGTTTTAAGAATCCAGACATTTTCATAACTTATTTAATTTTGTTTTACATACTTATTAATTTACGGGCTTTTTAATGAAACAATAAAATTTTGAAAAACTAGTTTTCGAAAATATGCTAAATATGTAAGTATCTATTAGATTCTATTATTTAACAAAGCATCACATGTTGCACATATCTTCACAGTTATGACGGTGTGAAATCTTCTTTTCCGACCGGCGTTAAGTTTAGTGCTGAACTTATTAAAAATGCGCAAGGCGGGTGAGTCTTTATGCCGATAAGAAGTGCAAGCCACGCCGTTACGCTGCGAACAACTAGGCCGGTGATATGTTTCATTCACCAAATGAGATGTTATATTAACATTTTTAACACGCTATTTTACTGGATCTAAGTGATAGTACTTACAAGAATAGTTACCATATCAAGGTTCGAGAATTTTAATTTTCAACCACAGTGTAATCCAACAAAACGAGTGATTATTAAAAATTTGGTGGTGCATGTAAGGAATCTGAAATTCTCTCTTTCTTAATGATTTTAGTTACGCTCGGTGCTCTTTACAGAATAAAATATTATAAGAAATACGTGGGAGAAATCATGGTAAAAACAAGTTCGTATGCTATCAACGAAACATTATTTCACTTTGCGAATAAAAACAAAAACTAACACATTTTACTGTGTGAACATTTCACCAATTTAAACTTATGTGGCGGTCACGGGATTGGAGAGGAAGAACATTAGCATAATTGGAGGTCGGCGGCGGCGGTGGTGGAACCGGTTACTGCTTCGAACACGGTATGGTATTACGTCACCGCTGACATCAACATCACACAACATATACCCTACTGGCACGAAACAGTCACCAAAATGTCATTTATATTTATACCTGATACTATAGCACAAGATGTGACATAATAACAATAAGAACGTACGTATTCAATCTGTTCTTCAAAGGTTACCCACCTCTTGATATAAGTTCGACGGAAATAAACGAGACAACTGCTGACATGCTCCTCACTTAATGATAAATACAGTAACTTTTCATACAAAAATTTCCCTTTTTAAGTGAAATCACTACTTGTATGTTTAGAAATGATGCTAGACTTATTCACAGAAACGTCTTTTAGACATATGGGTGCAATTTTAACTCGGGCAAGGTGCGGCAGGGATAATTTGTGGATAGTTAATAATATCTGTTAACACAAAACTCGGCTTTTAGGTCAGGCGGCACTCCTACGCGGGACGGCGACCAGGCCACGCTATTGAACACCCTTCTCACCCCCGTATCTAATACACCGTGCCTTCCCTTTTATTAATTTATAGACATCACAAAATACTCGTATGTAGTGATTAATTGTAGCTAAGTAATATTCAGTAGATTTTTGTGTGGTTTATCGTTTATACATACATTAAAATCTATTTGGTAAAATTATAGTGAATAGTAACGAAAAATTAAAATATCCATTAGTTTGAAGACGCATCATTTAGGTATAAGCAAAGAGCATAATTGAAATATTAGGCTTCGTTTAAAGTGACAAATATATAAATTTTATCTTATTCGACATTTGACGAATATACATTTTATCTTATTCGACTCAAACATTCTGACGTTACAACTGTATCTTTATTTCAATGCGAATTTTAAATTTAAAACACACTGGGTAGGTACTGAACAACATTAGAAATATAGTAGGCCAGGTGCTATGTGGTTACGTCGCACATAACGAAGTATTAAAGTATGTTAAGCGTGACTGCCGATCGGGAGGTCCTGGGTTCAAATCCCGGGTCAGGTACTATTAGATTTTTCGAATTTAGAATTTCTGGTAGTGACTTGGAGTATGGATCTATACCGGGTATATGGCAATAGGCTCACCAAATGTTCCACGAGACGTAAACGTAACTGGTGAAACGTGGGAGTGTACTACACTCCTCTGCCTTACGTTTGTATGTTACGTATTAATTGATTTATGTAACTTAGATGTTCTACTAGAAAATAGTTGGCGTATTCAAGTTCTAGTGAAAAATCGGAAATTTGCCTGAATACATAATAGTAATGTCCAGTTCTTTTACACGTTAACTAAAAGGTACATAATAATATACAGCATAAAGTTATTTTTATTCTTTAAAAAAGCGAAACGTCAACCCATCTGTTATTCACGCAGAAACTATTGAATCAATTGATCATAAAGAAACTGAACATAAAATAGATATAGGTACTTCTGACTAAAATATACGTAGCTTGCGTATTCATAATTACTAGTGGCTCAGTAGCGATCGAAATTCGATCGTAAATCATAAAAAAATCTGTTTGAGCGTTGTCTAGAATCTAATGTCAAAGTCTAGGCATATAGAAAACTTTCCTTTGTGCTACACAGTTATTATTGACGTCTCATCTCTGACATTGACAATGGGAACGTTAATAATAAATGGTTTATTTAATTAAATTAAAGGTATTTTGAATGCATATTACACAATATACATTAAATATTAAAGATAATATTAATCTATACTCAATTTGACCACAAACTTGAACCATAAACAAAAGAGTAGGTATATATGCGTGTGTGTGTCAAATGCATGATAGTGTGTGTAATGGTTTTTTTATTGATATAATGTATTTTTATTCGTTATTTTTAAAACAGACTGCCTCGTTAGTAGAATGGTCCTGGGTACAAATCCCGGGTCGGGGACTGTTGAATTTTTCTAATTTAGAATTCCTAGTAGTGACTCGGAGTATGGATGTATGCCCGGTGTAAGGCAATAGCTCACCACCTATTCCATTGTGGAACTGAAACGTGACTGGTGAAACGTGGGGGTGTACCCTACTCCTCTGCCTAGTGTGCCTTCCTAGTGTACCAAATTTCATACTCCTCCGTCATACAAAGTTTTCGCTTCATGTATTAATATATATAGAAAATGTTCTGCATGCGTGTTAAAAATGTTCTGCATTCCTTTGCCTACCTCTTCGGGGATTACAGGCGTGAAGTTACGTTTAGTTACGTAATATATAGATAACCAAGTTTAAAGTTATAACTGAATACAAAACACACCCCTGTTTTTAAAGATGCTAATATCTCGGAAAATTTGTTCATTTTCCTATGTGACTGTTTGCGATACAGGAAAGAGAAACTTAGGTAAAACATATTAGGACACAATTTGTATGTTTTATAAGAAACGTAATGATTTCGAAATTACAATAGGTACAGGTGGCTATAGGTACATAGTTATAGATAGGTAACATGATATGATATTATTTAAGGTCCCAGTAAATTATACTAAGAGCTCTAGATTACGATTTTTTTATTTTCTACCCATATGTAGACTATGAAACGCACACTAAATGATCAAGATAATGTAAAATGGTTAAATGAATTATAAAACTCTTAAAACTCAACCATTTTCAGTCCCATTTATTGTTACGGCTGCACTTCGAAAAAGCAAAGTAATCAAGTTGGGCGCATTACTATGTCTTTGGTCGTGTCAATGATCCTTTAGGGTGGATTAAGTAGAAATGCTTGGTAGTGCTTGTCGCCTTGAACACAAAGTAACAGACCCCACGATTAAAAAGAAAACAGCTACAGTTTTCTTGAGTACAAGGAGCTGACACAACCGCAAACTACAATAATCAGTACCGTAGTTCTCAATAGCTTATTATTTTGTGAACGTATGTAATTAACAATAATATAATTTGAATTGCAGATTAATTCATACATTTCGAATTCAAACTTACAAATGATCATTATTAGAAGTAACTTTAAAACTGAAACAATTCTAATGTACGCAAATACACTATGTATTACATATTCTTTCATTTATTCTATTCGAAGTCATATAAAATTAAAATAACTTTCTGTGACTTAATTTTACGTAAGGCGTAGAGTACAAATATCTGTCTGTGAATTTAAACGGCTACAGAACTTCATTACTATACGTGATCCAATAGATATATACTTGGCCGTTTTTTTACAATTATATATTTTCTTAAATATAAAAATAATGACACATTATTCATCCTTTATTTTAAATTACAAGTAAAAATGAATATCCATGGCCTGTATCACTTTTAATTTTCTTCCCTACTTTCTGTGTTTTTCTCTATGCAAAAAAATATATAAATATTTAAACTTTACACCGGTTTAACTATTGGAAGTGTCCACGATTTATTAAATCATGTTTCAATGTTGTTATCGACGTAGGCTTGAATATAAAATTAATATGAATATTTCAATATGATATACATAATAAATAACATAAACATACATACATATAACATAAACAATACAGAACTCGAATAAAATCAGATTTTTTTAAATTATTTACGAACTAAAGTACTTATTGTGAAAGACTCCGTAGCAAAACGATCGAAATTGTTCGTTTCAACTTACTGGAAAAAACTGAGTGTTAAATCACTTTTAAAATGAATAGAAGTTTGTTTACACTATATAATCACTGGCACTAGTAATTGTTCATCATTTTTGAACTAACAACTCGACAAAAATACGTTGTGACGAAATTTTAAAATAGCAACATTTTTATACCGGCACGTACAACCCGCACGAACTAAACTACGCGAATGCGAGTGCCTCGAGAGTCTCGTTCTTCGCATCGACTACAATGTTACAAGTTGAATCTAAAGCCGGCCTTACATAAAGTGCCTACTTGTTGGGCCAGGATTTTGGACTCCAGTAAGATGTTCTTGACGGTTGCGGTTTATTCTTTTATATATTGATCATTCTACGTTTGGTGGTATGATAGAAATAAATGTAAAAATCTTGCAGCGGCGACAATTTATTTATATAGCACGTTCAAATATTATCTAAACATACACCAAAGTGAAGTGGCTAAAAAGAAAACGCACAAATATTTTTTTATATCATTTCAAATTATAATTGTACTCAAATTACTTAGTTAATAGTGCTGTGTATCTAATTTTAATCTGTGTATCTAATATACTTTACATAGGATTTTTCCATAATGTTTAGGTTAATTTCAGTTCTTTCATTTAAAAAGCGCGTCGCTATTTTACGCCACTGATTCCAGTGTATTTCAATTATGTAATTTTACACTGCTGACTTAGAATGTCATAGTGACAATTGACGAATTGATTTAGACGACAAGGTGTGATTATTAACCTCATATGGATATATGTAAAACGGGCGCCGTTTACAATTAGTGTTGATTGCTTATTTCCAAGACAAGTAAACCTTTATTTGCTGGCCCAATAAGTTGGTTGAACACATTGACTCAATGTGTGGAACTGGCGTAATACGTAAAAACTTGTAGACTTGAAATAAAAGATGAACGAGCGCAAAGATGATGTTTTTTTTTTATAGAATAGGGGGCAAACGAGCAGACGGGTCACCTGATGGTAAGTGACTGCCGACGCCCATGGACACCTGCAACCCAGGGGTCAGCAAGTGCGTTGCCAGCCTGTAAGGAAGGTGAACACATGACATTTATGTTATGAGTACTGAGGCTTTGCCATTGAATTGTGGCAATTTACATGGAAATTTTCTTCAATTTGCAATAACATAAAATATCACACATAATATAATAATATCAGTTTACATCTACGATGTTTTAACCTCTATGTCAAAATCGACTCAGGATTTTTCAACTTTAAATAAAATGAAAAATCCTTGAGAATGAAAATGAGAAAATGAGTTAAGTGATTTTTGTTAAAATAGGGATGAGAAAAAAATGATATAATAAAGTAATTATACTGTAACCATGTATAATTAACATTGCATTATTTGAACTGGTAACATTTTGCCATCGATTTGACACAAAATTTTCAATTTTGATGTCTCGAGTTGCACGCAGCCACTCAGATGGCGCTAGCTCCGGTAAACTAGTTTATCCGTTATTAAATACATTTTATTGTGACAGTGATTACAGAATTGATATATTTACCCTGATGTAATATTAAAATGCATTGATTTGTAAGGAACAAATAATGCAAATGAAACGCATTTATACTAATTTTAATGTTAGGTGTAACAACAAAATACTTAACATTAATTTTTTGGTTTAATTTGTTATGGCTAAATTGGAACGCGTCATTTGGTAATGTCATACACATCTGCGTCGACTTAAATTGTAATAAATTTTAATAGAAAACGGATAAAAAATACATACTATATTTTAACAAGCATTCTTCTTATAAACATGAAATAACATTATTATTATTCACTGTAATATTATTCATACTTATTGCCAAAGTATTCCTTGCCGTCTAACTTTCTTTAAAATGTTCTGTACCATACGTACTGTAAAATAGTTATCGGTATAGAAGTATCGAAACAAAATCCGTGTTATGGCTCCTGGGAATAAGGAGCGGCATTCGGGACAAACGGGAACTATCCCTAAAACGAAAGTGCGGAACAATTGTAATGTACCGCAGGAGGCTGTGACACCTACTAGAAGAGACATGACCACCAACCTGGTGACGGTAATATTGCTTTCCTTTTGTTTAAAATTGAATTATTATTTAGACATATTTGAAAAACAAATAGTTCAAAACGTTCCTTTTTTATAATGAAATGGTCATCATGGTAATAATGAGATCAATTTCTCGATCTTTCTCAAGAGACAAACTGATTCTCACTCACATGGGTACTTACAGTGAGCAGTCTGAAGTTTTTTCGGAACACATGACTGCTTTATTTTTAGCATCTCGCAACAGCTATGAAATCTGGATGTTTGCCAATATACTATAACTTGAAACATCAATTCACACAGAATAATAGAATTTCCTATTAATATATAGCTATTGCTTTGTAATATATACTTGCATGTATATAAATTATGTGGTGTTAAAATATATATTGCCATATGGGAGGTTGTTTCTCTAAATTTAGTCTGAAAAAGGTATTGGTGGAGTTAGCAGTGTGGTGTTTAAATTTGGCTTAACTGAGTTGGTATTATAAGTGCAAAATTGCAAAATTTTTAGACTTCTCTGGACTGGGTGCCTATTTCTGATTACAATACTAGAACAAATAGTAATCATTCAAGAAAGCAGAGTAACAACACATCTGACCACGAGCTTGCTGATTTAGGTGAGTTAAGTCAATGAAAACTTGATAATGCTTAAGTAATGAAATAAGTTAATTTTAAAGCAGATTGGTTTTATTTTTACATATTATTTTAGATAACACAGTGGCATTTGAGAGTGGGTTTGGGAGGTTTGTACCAGTGAGACCTCAGCCTCGTGCTTTGCCCCTGACTGTCCAAAACCGGGAGAATGTAATAACTGACCACCATGATGATGGAGCAGGTGCATCCATTTCTCACACACTACATCCTTATGCTCATCAAATGCAAAATGGTAGTATGCATATTGTTACTAAAAAAATTACAAGTAAATGAGTGGTTATAATAATACACATACATATTGAAACAAGATGATTTCTATTAAATTTCATATATATGTGTTGCTAACATTTTTGTGTTATCAAATGTAGTAAACTAAAGTTTGTAATCAAGCAAACTGATAAAGTGACATACTAAAAATTGACAAATTTATGGTTACACTTTTCTTAAACAAAATTGTTACTGATTTCTGTACTGTGCTGACACTTACAAGTGTAATTTTCTTGGAAATATAAATGTAGCTGTACTCATTATTAGGGTAGGGCTTCAGAACTTAGTCAAATACCCTATTCAACCTCTCAGTTTTAACTGTCATCTGACTACTCATAATCTAATAAGGTCATAAATACAAATTATTAGTATAACTTTTGGACAAATTTATAATTACATTTGTCTATGAAAATGCTTATTACTTTAATATATCTAAGATTTCAATAATTTTATACTGGTTATTTTGTATAAATGTCTATGAAAAAAAAATTAATAACATGTAAATGTTAGCATATTTACTGTAATAAGTGTTGTATATAGAAATTAATTTTCTTGTGATAGATCAGTAGTAAGAGTGTTGATTGCTTAATAGACTAGAATTCAAGTCTCCCACTCTGGAGTCCTATTTACAATAATTTGCATTCTAAGACAATATCATTTGCTGTTGGTAAACCTGACACTATAGTTCTCCGTAATGTTCTCTAAGGGATGTAAAGTCTCCCAACCCAGGTGTGCCTAGCTTGGCCGACTATGACTATTTTTTTCTCACTCTAAGAAGAAGAAGAAACTTAACACCAACATTGCAACAGTAATATAATTATTATGATGATTAATATAATAATTTAGTATAGAAGATTATTATTTAACATTTTAAGGATTGAATCCACATTCAAACCATGCTGCTGCTGCAATAATGATAGTTAATCCAACAACTCCAAATGCTATTGCAGGGAATATGACTCAACAGTTCAATGTAAGTATATAGTTTCAAAACAGCAAATGTTTTTTGTCATCACATTATTATAATTTATTTTATTCCTTATGTTGTTAACAGGCTCCAATACAGAACAGAAGTAATTTAAATAGAAATTTGAATTCTGCTCGAAACACTCTTGAAGTAAATAGTCATACAAATAACAATAATTCTACACCCCCATTGACAACTTCTAGGACTGGAACAAAGACTGTAAATTTAACTAACAACATGTATGAACAGGGGCAAGGGAGTTTTAATAATGTTAATGAGAACAGTCATGTAAGTAAAAATTTGTAAAAATGCTTTAGAATATAAATTTTTGCTAAGTTAAATAATATTATATTCCACTTCAGGGAAATAGAGACTCTGCACGAGCTCTAGGTGAAGCAATAGTAGCTGCATGCCCTGATGCAGCAGCAGTAGAACGTCGCCTTGGACAGATAAGAGAGTACATAAGAGTTACATCTTCTCTTGTCGATACCATGCGCAATTCTGAAGATGAGGTAAGTAGTATTAAGAAACAAACAATTTTAAGTAAATTACCGTACTCTGTACATGATTCATTATACTTTTCAATTTAGGCTTTTATTGAGCATACTAAAGAAGAATATGATGAATTAGTAGAAATGGTCATGAAATTAAAAGAAAGTGAAGGCAAGCTTCAAGGTATTTTGACAGATAATGTCCCTGATAATGTAGAAGTACCAAATGCAGAAGATGAGTTAAGTAATGAGGTTCAGTCTAGTGATATTAGAACTGAGGCAGATGGTGTTTCTGTGGATAAAAATATGAATCAAGATAAATCATGTCATCACAAAAATATTAATGATACTGGGGTCATCAGTAGCAATCTCAAAAAAGTAACTAACATTGAAAATGAACAGCTTAATAAATCTATGTCAAATGTAAAAAGTGAAGAACTACAAACAGAAAAAGAGTCAAAAGTTGTAAATGACACACAAGAAAAATGTGATATAACACAAGGGAGTGAATTGGAAATAGAAGAAATAGAATCTGTTCAATGTACAGAACTAGAAAGTAATACAGATGATCAGAATTTAAATGAAGCCATGAAAAAAAATATACTTTCATGCTTAGAAAAGGTTGCATTGATTGAAGAAATGAGAAATAAAAATAAAAATCCCTTGAATGTTGTCACCAATGAAGATAAAACTTTGGTCTGTGGATGTATCTGCAATGTGTGTTATATGTTGTGGATTGAAGTGATGTGAAGCATGTCTTAATTTTCATATTGTTTTTAATTATTAATAACCATTTCTAATCATCTTGACCCTTGATATATGGCAAATTCTGTTTGATGAGTGGTGTATTTATAGAAGTTAATGTATTATGTAAATAGTTTTCTCTAATATGATTGTACTCTAAAATTCTATTGACAATACTGATATTTGTGTCTATGCTCGGTCCCTTATTGCAGTTTTATGGTTACATGTATATTTTAACTTTATATAATTGTTTTTAGCAGGATGTGGTAGTTAGACCAGTGTCAGTGCAAAGTAATGGTTCAACATATAGTGAGAATGAAATTTGGCAAAATGAAATAAAAAACAAAATGGAAATGTCCCAAATGCATTTGGAGGCTTTAAAGCAGCAACAAAAGAGACTGCTAAAATACCAGGTATAATATAGTAATTTAATGTATTAATAATATGGTACTGCTTTTAATGAAGTCAAATTATGTAATGAATAATTTAATGTAAATTGTGGTTTAGGCGGAGGCAAAGGCTCAATTAGAAGAAATAAATAAAGAAAGACAACCTCAAGACTTAAGCCTTCCATCAACATCACATGACAATTTTGGAGGAATGCAGGTGATTTTAGAATTAAGTGCTATATATCACAATGATATTATAATTATTCTGGTACAATATACAGTGTGAAATGTATGTTCTCTAGCTTCAAAACTTTTAAACCATTTCTTTCAGAACCTATCTCTAAGCGCTAATTACAATCAAGCTAACCGACTCTATGCTGCAAATCAAATTGGAGTCGCCACTACTTTGCCACAACCATCTGAAGTTTTACATAGCAGTCAACAAATAACTGCTAATAACATCGAGAATGATCACAGTCGGTCCACTCGCTCCAATCACAGTCACGAAGAAAGGTTTTCTCTTCGCGACGGCAATATAGTCAACAACGAGGTAAATTATAAATCGTGCTGAAATAAAATTTCTTACATATAACACGTAAGAAACAAGTTGGCGCTTGGGACAAATACGCTTCCACTTCATTTGATTCAATCTACCAAAGCCCACGACTCACCGTTGACGCTTCCGTATGTTGCTTTTACTTCACCATAATAAAAAAATGTGGAAAATAAACAAGATTTGTTTTAGTTTCTGTTTCCTTTAAGAACTTTCGTTGTATTTATGATGTGCAAGAGTTCTCAAACCGTGTAAACTGTGTGGTTATCTGGGTAGAGTGAAATATCTAATACATATTATGGCAACTGTTGAATAATTCGTTCAACATATATTTCAGGATGGGGCAATGGGAGGTCGTGATAGCGAAGCGGAGGACAACGAGAGCGAGTTGAACGAGCGAAGTCGCTTACTGCAGATGAAACTGCGTGAACTCCAGCAGAAGAAACAACATATGGAAAACTTGGTAAATTTAATAATAATATGATGATAACATCGCTACTTCTATTGTTTGATGAAATGTTATACAATACAGTAAAGTAATTTCACGTCGAGCTGCCCAACTGTTTGTCCTGCATAGGAAATATGGGCAAAAACGTCTTAATTGAGGCCTATGTCCAGCAGTGGACTGAGCCACTCTGAGGATGTTGATGAATCATTTAAGTCTACATCACATAAATGTTCTTTGTAAATGAGCTTTTATTTTATTCGTGTGATTATTGTCTCCAATTTTGTGATCTCATATGGTTGTTAAATTCCATTATATATTATGTAATGCACATAATCTTTGAAAGTCACTAAATATGGGTTAATCCCACTCATAATGTGTTTAATTCCAAGAAAGGCTGTAGGCATTTTAAATATTGTTCCAATAAGTAAATGCACTATCTATATTTAGATTTTTTTTGGGTTTAGATTTTTTTTTTCAACCAATTACAATTCTACTGTTGGAATACGGGTCTCCTCTCATATAGAGAGGGTTAAGGCTGTAGTCTGCCACGCTGGCCAAGTGCGGGTTGGCAGACTTCACATTTAAGTAGGCAGGGTTTAGATATGTTTTATTATTATGATTCTAGGTAACAGAATTTCAAAAGCTGCAAATGGTTACCCGTATGCCTAGTTCACACAATACTTATTCCAGTTCTGGCGAAGACAGTGGTGATGACGAATCGTCGCGCAAGTGTAAGACCGATTTTCTGTATAAAATTAACCATAAAGATCTGTTAATAAATAAAATGTTCATTAAAGGCTGGTGTTAAGAAATTAAGAATCAGAATTTTTATTATGTTAATTAAATATTAATGTGGGTAGTATCTTAATATAAAAGTATTGACAAATAAATTAAAACAAACAAGTATAAAGAAAATCAATTAAGGTTATAAAATTGTAGTGACAAATCGGTAAACTGTAGATCAAAATAATTAATGAACTTTCTGTAACATGATTACATTTGACATTAATTAAAAAAAAACATTGCAGGTAACAAATCTATCGTAAATAATAAAAATGAAGATCCGTTCAAGTTAATGGAAATAAAGGCCATAAGAACGGCTCTTCAGAAGACTAAAGGTATACAATATTCTTAATAAAAGAAAGTAACTTTATTAAATGATTCTTTTAGCACCATTCATACATATAAAATTCTGTCTCTGTTTAATAAAGTCTCTGTTTAATATAAAAATAACAGCTTTTTAATAAGTTCATGTAAAACTATATATAGTACAAATAACAATCGCAATTTATACATTTTTGTCTGTCTGTCTGTTTGTTTCGGTTAAGCTCCGAAACGGCTGGACCAATTTTAATGCGACTTTAAATAGCATTTAGCTAATGTTACTGTTTCGTGTAAGCTCCGAAACGGCTGGACCAATTTTAATGCGACTTTAAATAGCATTTAGCTAATGTTATGAGGAGTAACTTAGGCGTTTTTTATTCTAGAAAGTTTTGGGATTCCGTACCAAATAACTAAAGCCTAAAATGCAATAATCACACGCGAGCTCGCGGGCACAGCTAGTAAGATAATAAATATGTAAACAGTAGTACTGTAAATTTTACAAAAGTTATACACGCATTTAATTATTTTTCCTTTCTGAATGTGGTCAAATTGTTTATACGCAATTTTGGTTTATGCGTGGAAATATTAATACCATTAACAGGAAAAGCACCGAAACTCATTACAATCTCCGACAATAACACACGTGTTTGTTTTGCAATAGATCTGATGCGCTCCGTCGAAAACTATGAATCTGAACATTTGTCTGAAGTGCACGAAGATTCATTTCAAATGCAAGGTCACTTGAACATTCATGATAAGTAAGTATTTTTAATATGTATTACATGACATATTTTCGACTCGCTACGAAATAAACTTTTTGCCATATATCAGCCACAAACACAGACTCTGAGCTACTACTTGGAATTTCTGGTTAGAAAAACCCGAATTAGTAGCCGATACGGGGATAGAACCTAGGACTTTTAGCTCAGCAGTACTAGCGTTTGTAACCACACTACCAACAAAGCGGTTTTTGTTACAAACATAATTATGTTATTGTATGTCATCATCGTCAGCCTCTCGATGTCCATTGTATGTATTGTATGTAATGTTGTATTAATAAATAATAACAATTTTATTATATAGTAAATCTGAGGGCGGTGGCAGTATGGGCGGATGGTCAAACGAAGGTAGCCTGTGTCGAGTACGGAACTCCCTGCCGCAAAGGCACAAGTTCACAAACGAGCAGCACTCACAACAGCACCATCAGCAACAACTTCAACATCATCATCAGCAACAACATCAACATCAGCAACAACAACAACAGTTACAACATCAACAACAGCACCAATTACATCAACAACAGCTGCAGCAACAGCTCCAGCATCATCAGCACATGCAACATCAGCAGCAGTTGCCACAGCACCCGCAGCATCAGCAACATCAACAACATCAGCAACATCAGCAACATCAACAACATCAACAACATCAACAACATCAACAACATCAACAACATCAGCAACATCAGCAAAGTAATATTTGATTTCCTTCTAATTTATTTCTTAAATTAAGTAGCCCCTGTTTATACCCGATATTATAAAAGCAGTTATATGTAAAACATGTAATCAAAACGAGATTTTCTAAAATTTGTTTAGTTTGTTATTCTAGAATTTTGTGGAACCACATAAATAGTTAAAATATTTGTAGAAGAGGTATATAATATGCTTTAATATGTTCTTTCGGTTTTAGATCATGAAGCCAACATTAACACTTTGCAAGAGCTAGCTCAAGAACTACGCATGGAGACAGAGAAAATAATGGGTGAACGAGCACGCATCAAGGATCTCGTGGCCAACAAAGGTATTTATACATAAAAAAACGTAACATCACGCCTGTAATCCCCGAAGAGGTAGGCAGAGGAATGCAGAACACTCCCACGTTTC